>JAUELO010000139.1:1311085-1321618 GCA_032357855.1 Amphibolips quercusostensackenii
GACTTGAAAATTTATTAATTTGAAAATTGTTTATCCATTCTTCTAATTTCTCTAAAGCAATGCAAATTTTTAATACGAAAAACAAATTTAAACAACATTTTTTTCAAAATAATTATACTGAAATGTTTCTAAATGTTTATTTAATAAACCAGTCTCTAAAAAAACTTCTAGCTTAATGTTTAATATTAATTTGATCGAATCGGTATACTTGTAATACACTTCTGAATCGATTTTAATATCACAATATGCAATTTTTCACTTTAAAACTCATCACTAAAAATGTAGTGATCAATTAAAAACTACTATAATTAATAGTTAAGTACAACTAATAGTTAGTTAGACATTATTATTCAAATAAGTTATTGATAGTTTACTAATTCAAAAGAAAGGATATAGGAAAATTACTCTCTTGAAGAAACACAGAGAAGAATATTTCGATTGATTTTATTTAGGGTTTAATGGCGTTAGAAATTAAAAGGCTTTGTTCAAAAGGTTTGCTAAATCAGTGGTATCTATTGTATTTATATAATTATAACAATTACACTAATTAATTATTATTTATTTTAGTATTATTAATTAATTAATTAATTACAATAATATCTATTGTATTAGCTAGTTAGCAAAAAACCTTTGTTCAAAGGCTTTTTTTTCGTGATATAAATAAATTTAAAAATATTTTTTTTTAATTAAAAAAGTGGAATCACTAATGTACAGGCATTGGTAGATAATGATTATAGTAGTATTTATTAACAATCCTTATCTACATAATTATAAATCAATATAGAATTTGATCAAAAGCGAGTATACTAATTTGCAATTAGATCAAAAAGGTCCTCTCTATCCACATGAATAATAAATAAAAATAAGATTCAATTTTTAGAGAGAAAACAACTTCTTTGGACATACATTTTGCTTGAAAAGTATTTTAAAAAATCTCTGGACTCTTTTCGCTATTTTGCATTTTTCTTAAAAGGGAGTGTCCCATTTAATATATGGGACCATTGCCTCTCAGTTGGCTAATAAAACATATATGTTTTAAATGCCTTTTACACGCTATCTTTTGGTCAAAGGAAAAATATAATCTAGTTTTTTTTTTCAATATACTATTGAAGGCGTTTAAAAGCATGCATGTTTGTTTAGCTGCAACTCCGAGTCGAAATCATCACAAATTAAATAAGACACCTCATTTCTCAAGATACTGAGAAGCTTGAAGTTAAAGAAATAAATAATAAATTTCAGAATTTATCTCAGAATCTAATTTTTTATTCAGAGTAAGTTATCTCCTATGCAAACTTATAATCCTATAACGCTGAACAGTTTCTTTTCTAAAGTACTTACCTCTTTTCCTGTTCGATCATAAATATAAAAATACTCTTGAACTTACATTTTCATGAAATGTTTCAATAAAAATAAAATGTGACATGTCTAGATCATGCCTTCATTTTTTGCTCACAATAAAATTTGCCATAGAAATTTAATGCATTTAACAATAATAAAGTAATATTATTCGACATCTGTATTCTTCTTTAATACTCTTTCGTTGTTTAATCATCCTAAATGTAAGAAATATAGTCAAATATATCCTATCTTAATCTGGATCAGTGAAATTCTCACTAGTTGAATCAGTATTTTGGATTATCACTGGTGAACCAGTGAATTTCCGATTTTAACTGGGTGAACCAGTAAGTGACTCAACTAAAACAGCGTTACTGAATATATCAGTGATGCTAAATGATAGAATTAACCAGTAATATAGCGCTCTACGAAGCCAAGACATGTACCTTCAGTTTTCGTTAGAAATATTTAGGGCTTGGTTGCAAGAAGCAGGCGATATAATATCTTTCATTTGAAAGTGGGGAGGCCCCCGGACACTTGGGTTCGACTTTGAGAGACGCGACACAGTTAGGCGCAATATATCATATATTTCAGCCCGGTCTTAATTAATCATTGTGAAAGTAAAGTTCGTTTTTTAAAAGGTAATTTTGCAAAGGTTAGCGCGAAAATGATGAATGATACATGTCATACCTAACCAGCTGATGGACGACAACGCGTACGATCAGATGTCTACTGGTACTGAGTACACAGAAAGAAATTCCTAGTTACAGTAACCTGATGAATACTGTTAAATTTGTCTTTGACCACATTCTCAGGTCAAAACTGAGTTTGAAAGAGTAGTACCAGTGTCTATTTTTTCTAGTTACAGGAACCAGAATTATTAATCACAGTGACCTGCGAGGCAGTCAAAGCGTTTCGTATTAAAAAATTTACACGTCAAAAAATTTCAGGTTACATTTTTCAAGTCTCAAAATCATTATAAAATTAATTTCTAACAAACATAAAACCATCATTAGCCTTAATAAATTTTCATGGTAACGATCAATCAATACATTTTGCAACAAATTTTTTGATGAGTAATACAAAAACATTAATTCTTACTTTATTTGCAAAAAAGCGCCCCACAACACTTACAAAAAACTAACCTTCAATCACCATTAACCACAAAATTAATTTGTCGATATGTGCTCATTTCACCCTGCTACATCGAAGCCACTACAATTTTAAGGTTCCTGTAACCAGAAATCTTTAACAGATTCAACCTGAAATTGTGGTCAAAGACACTTTTAGCTGCGGCGTGTGGTAGATGAAACCAGGAATAGAAAATCGAACTTAACCTGTTTACTGCAACCAGTTTTCAGGTTATTGTTACGGGATTGTTTGTTAGCCAGACTGTGCTTTGAAGTACTGGTGACCACATTTAATTACCCCATTTTTCAGGTAAATATAAACACGGCCTATTTCTCTCTGTGTAACAAGTGAAATTCACTGCTTAAATCAGTAACGGTATTCCACTGAGTGAACCAGTGAAATCTTACTGATTGTCGGTGACACGCTTCTGGCTGTTTAAACCAGTGAGATTTCAATGGTTCATATTAAGAGTCAATTATCATATTTCATTCTGAATGAGTTTCAAGTTACAATAAGTTTATATGTGCCATTTCCCAAGAAAAGGTACCAATTTGTCGATCATAGTGTAGGAAATATTTGCGTTTTTGTGAACAAAGGTTTGAACAAAAAAAAAAAGGTTTGAGCAAAACATTTAACATGCGCTTATGGCATTCGCCAACTTTAGATGCGTTTTTCTCGAAAAGGGAGGTTTTTGATCTTCCAACTTCAAAAGTATCCCGGTGGCTCGTTTTTTAACGAGTTTGTCCTGAGTTTAAAATCTCGGGAATGCTTGCAGCTATATGACCCTACATGCAACACCATGCGAACAAAGTGGTACCCTTTCTTACACATATTATTTAAGGATACCATTTTTAAAAGAATGTGGTAAGTTCCGATGTCATGTACATAATTAGGATTTTTTAAACTAAAGATTGTATCCTAGCAGACATTAATTTTAATTCTGATAAAAAACATCAATTATAGGCAACAGTCCACAAAATTTACTTTTTCTTCAAGGTTTCTTAACTCCGGGAAGCAACACTCGAAGGGTGGAAAGTCTATAGGTGCTAACCGACATTTTTGACATTTTACACGGTGACGGAAAAACGCTCGCATTTCAGATATTAGTGTTGGAATATAAGCCAACTTTTAAAGTCGTTAAAAAAAATATACGCAATTTTGTGATTTTGAAAATTGGGTTATATTTGTCTATATTGAAAGTGTACAAAAATGTAAAAAACGCAATTTCGAAGAAAGTGGTCGTTAGCACTTCCAGACTTTCCACCCTTTACTTATATTCTTGAAATTTCGTCTGCGTGGAGGTCTGTTCGCCTTTAGTACTTTTTTCCAAGAAGGGGAGGTGAGGGAAAGTATAGGAAATGAGTGGGGAAGTAGAGGAAGTGAGAGAAAATAGGGGAAGAGGTAGTAGGGGAAGTGAGGTGAAATTATAAGTGGGAAAGTAGGGTAAGTGAGGATAAATGATGGAAGAGGAAATAGAGGAAATTAGGTGAATTTAAGGGAAATAAGGGAAGGAGCAGTAGGGTAGTAAGTTCGTCACACATCATCACACAAAACTTGAGCCCCACAAGTTGTAGTAATAAATAAGGACCTTCCTCCCATCCTTTTGAGTAAAATTTATTTTTCGATTTCATTTGGTGAACACCCAAAATAAAACACAAAACATACGAACATAATATTTGTGCAGACTTCATAGCCTAAAATGATCTTGAAACTGGGAAAATAAGGTGATTTTTCACAAAAATAATGGAATTCTAGGAGAATAAATTTTTTAAAATAAAATTAATATATAGTTACTGTATTGAATTCAATATGAAATGCTTAAGATTTCAAGTTAAAACATATAGAATTTTCAGCGAATGGTTAAATTTTCATCCATATAGTAGAATTTTTAATAGAAAAGATAAATTCTAAACCAAAAATAAAAAATAAATAAAAATAATTAATAATAACAAAAATTATTATATTTTCTTATTGGTTTCTTTTAATTTAGTTCACATTTGAGTGAAAATACGAGGAAAAGGGAAATTATTAAGAAATTAATTAAAAATTAAAAATTAAATTAAAATTAAATTAATAATTATAATATAATATAATTATAATATAATAAAAATAATTAAAAATTAAAAAATTAAAAATTAAGAAAACAGGTGAAAAAGAGGAATCATTTTAAAAGGGGGTGAAAAGGGGAATAGGTAAAATAATGTAAAATAAAATTACTAATTTTCATTTTTCAATCATTTCCAAAAATTGTTATCTACAGTCATATTTTCCATGTGTGATGTCACATTCTGCGGTACCCCCTCCCATCCCACCCGTGGCAGCGTGACATAATTTTTGAATGTCTCCTGAATAAATCCAAACAAGAAAAATATTTCTTAATATTTGAGAACGTGTTTCTTGCGCTCATTTGTGATTGTAAATTAGGCTTAAAGCGTTAATATCAATATTTATTATGTCAGAACTTTTGAATCTCTTGAGAATTGTTGTATTCTATGATGACATGCGCGGGTTGCGTTTCTGAAAAAAAAAATTCCATAGATCAGAACTTACCACAATCTATCAAAAACCTATTTTTCAATGAAGAGATGAAAAGCAACTATTTGAAGATCCTTTTCAAATAAGAAAATTACTTTATCAATTTCATGCGTCGGATGTTATTAGTGGAAAGAGAATCAGGACTAGGTACATTCGAACTGCCTCGGGTGCTGACACTTCCTCTTGCGCTACCTCGCATACTTCCGGCGCGTCCTCCTGTACTACCGCGGTTACTTCCGGAAATGCTTCCGATTGGAGAGTGGTGCGGTCGGTCGACATTGCTGGTTACTATTGTTTGCGGTTCACTTCGGGAAGTTGTGCCATCCTCGCGAACGTGCTTCAGGCGGTTTGAAAACCGGAAGTAGCCACGAAGACGCTCTTTAGCCATTCTAAATACAAAGGCACAACATTTTTATCCATAAAATTTCAATTTTCAATTAATTATTTTTTTAAGGCACGATGAAATTTTGAGAAATAATAGGAAATATTTTGTAGCATAAATACGTCTGGATGTCAAGATTTAAGTTAACAAATTAAAAAAAATATATCTTTATATTCTCCGTTCTTTCTTAAAATACCATCTCGATATTTTTATTACTGTAAAAACAAAAATTAAAATGATTTAAAGGTTACTAGTTCAGATTTGCAGATGTATTACTTGAAACAGTGTTTAAACATTTGATAATTGTTAACTTTGATAACTTTTCGAAATTCTGCAGTAAATAGTTTAAAACCTTTTGGAAAATCTTCTTTATAGTCCACAAGTAGAATATAAGTTGGTAGAGACCAAAAAGAATTTGTGCACAAAATAAGACTAAAATTATCAAAAATTTGCTCACTTAAAAAATCTATATTTACTATTGAATTTAAAAGATATTTACAAGTTGGAGGTTAATCGTTAGCTTAGTATAATTTGATTTACTATACAAATCGAAATATGATCGATTAAAGATTTTATTAATGTTATATGTTAATAGATTTTAATTATTTGTTTTGATAAATTTAAATAATTGTTAAGTAATTTCAATACTTAATAGTTGATTACTTAGAAATATAATAATAAGAAATAAAAGTTTCCATAATTTATATTAAAATTATAATGAACAAATTTGGTTTAACTAATAAGTTACAAATTTTTATAAAAACTCTATTATTTTAATTGGAAAGAGTAAGCTGGAAAATTGGAAGGGTGAGTTCGGTCACAACCTGCTTCTTTTCGAGGTGACATTTACGAATATTTTTATGATCATATTCGTAACTAGCATTTTATTAGACGAGGGGGAGGGTACTCAAAATAGTATCACTTTTACTACAATGAAGGGGGTCACGTAAAACTGAATAGCACTTAAAAAAATTTTTTTGTGTGCAAAATGCTACGTAATTTTAAAATATTTCTTTATATAATAGTAACCTAAATCACTTTCTCTGACCTGACTTAACAAGTAAATGCAATATAGAATAAATAACCAACTTCCCTTTCTACATTCCTACTTGGCAGCCATCTCACCGATTTTAATTAAACCTAGTGAAGTTGTAGTACTTTATGGGTAATGTTTTATGGCCAAGGGATTTTCGAAAATTTTTATCATTTCAGGAGCTATACCATTTTGAAATTATACGCCGACTTTTTTTTTAATTATAATATTTGCAAAACTTTCTTCGGTCTTTAATTGAATTTTGTAAAACAAGATTCTGTTTTATATAAATTGTGGAAGAAATAATTTTCCAAAAATTTCACAAATAAAAATGGAGAAATTATTTTGATTGGATTTTTTATGGAATACGCTACATTTTATTTTTTTTTTATAAGCATATTCAAATTTTTTAAAAACAAATAATAAAAAATAAGGAATATGATTATAAAAAAACACAAAAAAATAACATATATAGCGTATTTTATCAAAAATTCAATAAGAAAATTGTTTTCATTTTTGTTTGTGAAAATTTTGATTATTTTTTTCTCCGTATTTTATATAAAACAGTATTTTGTTTTATTAAATGCATGTATGTATTATTAGAATTCGAGAAAGTGTTGCAAATATTACAATTTAAAGAAAAGTCGGTCTCAAATTCCAAAATGACAGGCCTCACAGTACCTATGGCATAAAATATATAGATCAAAGGGTACTTTTTGTCACGCTTATAGGGTACTTTGTTCGGTCTAATAAGGTAATTTTTTCGAGCGCAGGGGGTAACGAATTCGGGATAAAATCATGAGATTTCAAAACAGTTCAATTAAAATTCAAAATAATCCAAATTAAAAAAAATTAAAATGAATTGAAAACAATTTGAAAAAATAAAAAAACTTCATTAAATTCAGTAACTTTAAAATGACCTTAGAAAATTCAATGGAATTCAAAAGAATTTGTCGTATTGCCTAAGGATTCAAGGTGAGGTTGAATAAATTTAGGATCAAATAAATGAAAACTTTTTAGAAATTCATTGAATTGCATAGAATTGTGTGAACTTAGAAGAATTCAAGTAAATTAAAAAAAAAAATCAAGAGAATTACACAGAATTTAGAGTAAATTCAAAAAATTTTAATCTCTTCAAATCTTTGAAACCCTACTAATTTCTAACACAACTTTTAAGTTAAATTCAAATAAACTTAAATGAATTTGAGCAATTCTAAGAATAGAAAAAAATAGATTGATTATAATGAATTCTTAGTGAATTTAGAGAAATTTAAAGGAAACGAGAAGAATTAGATAAAAGTATTAAAAAATTAAGCTGAATTTAAAAAGCAATAAAGTGAATTCAAAACAAAAAATATTTTTAAATCTCTTTAAATCTCTGAAGCCCTACGAAATCCCTCACTCCTTGTAAATAAATTCTTTGAAATACATTAAAATATAAAAATACATTAAAATGACTACAACCCATGAAAATCCCTTGCAATTGTTTAAATATGTTGGAAATAACTAGGAATCTTATAAAAAACCTAACAGGTTTTAGAGTTTCTGAAATCCCTTCAAACTATTGAAATAAATAAAAAATTTTTGGGAATCGTTTTGATGATTCTAAAATATTTAAAATCCTTTGATATCTCATGAAATCCCCTGAAACTTTTTAAAGCTATTGAGAATACCTGGAAATCTTTTAAAATACTCTAAAATATTTCAGATTCTTTAAAATCTCATTAAATTACTGAAATCAATTAAAAATTTCTTTGTAACATTTTGAAATAGCCTAAAATATTTCAAATCCTGTAAGATCTTTTAAAATCCCTCGAAATTGTGTAAAGCCTTTGAAAATGCCAAGGATTTCGAAAAAATACCTTAAAATGTTTTAAACCCTTTGATCATTTTATCAATTGATTCTCAGGATCAAATAAATAAAAATTTTGAAAATTAGAAAAAATCCATTAAATTAAGTGAATTTGAAAGAATTCAAGTGAATTCCAAAATTCCAAAGCATTTTAAAGAATTTATAATAAATTAATAAGAATTCAGAGTGAGTTCCAAAAACTAATGTCAAAAATCTTAGAATCTTTGAAACTTCACGAAATACCTTACTTCTCTTGAACAAATTCTTTAAAATCCACTAAAATATTATTAAATCCCGTTAAATTTTATAAAATCCTGCGATATTTCCAGAAATCCTAGTAGATTTATTGAAATATATATTGAGATCATTCATAATCCCTTACAATCATTAAAATCTTCGGAAACCTTATAAAATCCCGTGAAATCTTTTAAAATATCTTAAAACCTATAAATTGTTCCATATCTTCGGAAGTTCTAGAAAATGCATTATCCTAAAATATTTCAAACGTTTCGAAATCCACCCAAATAAATGAAATTAACTAATAATTCCTTCAAATCTTTTTAAATTTCCTAAAATATTATAAATCCCTTGAAATTCTATTATAGTACTGAAATAAATTAAAAATTAATTGGAATCTTTTTAAATTATCTAAAATATTTTAAATCCTTTAAAATCTTTTGAAATCTCTTATAATTTTTTAAAGCTCTTGAAAATGCCAAAGAATTAAAAAAAATTTATGAAAAAATGTCAAATCCTTTGACCATTTTATGAACTGATCCTCAGGATCAGTTAAATAAAAACTTTAAAAATGTAAAAAAATCTACCGAATTGACTAGGATTCAGTGAATTTGAAAGAATTCAAGTGCTTAAAAAATTTTTTAAGAATTTTAAACAACTCAGAATAAATCAATAACAATTCAGGGTGAATTACAGACCTCTTTAAATCTTTACAACCCTACGAAATACCTCACTTTTCGTGAATAAATTTTTTAAAATTCATTTAAATACTATAAGACACCGTTAAATTCTATGATGCTATTTTCTGAAATCCTGGAAAACGTATAACACATATAGAGCTTTAAAATCCCTTCAGATGAATGAAATTAATTAATAATTCCTTGGAAACTTTTAAAATGCCCTAAAATTTTAAAAAATGCCTTAAAATTATTAAAATCTGCTAAAAGTTTCTCGGAATTTTTAAAAATACCCTGAAACATCTCAAAAGAATTAAAGACAATTGAGACATGAGTATATTAAGTCATGAGTTAATTTATTAAAAGAAAACTGAAATTATTAAAAGTTACATTATGGGCTGCACATAGGGTACCATAGGGACCAAATCTTAAATGATAGGGTACTTTAGGGACCTTAACTGAATATAGGGTACACTAGGGGATATAGGGACCGATCTGTAAGGCCTGAAATGATGTAGCTCCAACAATTTTCGAATATCCTTTGTCCACAAAACAGGACTCATAAAGTACTACAACTTCACGATGTTTAATGACCAAACGTAAATCATTTCCTAGAAGTGTTTAATAAGGTGTAATAATGTCTGAATTTACTTGATTTTATTTAATTATAGATAGCATATTCACAGCTACAAGAATCCAATTTTGCGTACATACGAAATATTTAAATTGGAAAGAAATCAGAAATAGTATATCATAAATTTAAATCATTGGAATACCAAGAAAATTAACCATTTGAAAAACTATAAATGATAAAATTCATATTATTTAAAAAAATAAAATTTGTAGCTAGAAGTCACTGAATGATCGAGTACATCTTTGTAATTTCAGGAAATGATTAAAAACATAAAAGAAGGTACCCGTTATTTGGTAAAATTCTTATTCTAATAGGATCACCCGGGTAAACCAATTTTGGTATGGGATTCATCTAGGAAAACATCTGAGAAATCGTATGGGAGTGATCTCACAAATAGTATAGTAAAAGTATGGCATTTAAGACGATCCCATACTTCACGTATATTTGAATGAAGTATAGTGGATGTATAGCTCAAGTATAGATAAAGTATAACAATGTATGGTTGAAGTATAGAGGATGAATTTTTAAAGTATATCTGAGAAACATAGCTGCAGTATAACTAAAGTATAGATAAAGTACAGCTGGTGTTCAGTCAAAGTATGGATGAAGTATATCTCATAAGTATAGCTTAAATATGGATATTATGTCTAAAGTATAGGAAAAGTATAGCTATAGTAGGTATAGCCGTATTATTGATGATGGGAGATAAGCAGTTAT
>JAUELO010000139.1:1332956-1350052 GCA_032357855.1 Amphibolips quercusostensackenii
GTCTTCAAAAGTTTCGTTTCAGAATATGGAGAGTGAGCTGAGGACCGCCATTTAAACCTCTGATATGCGCCTGTTCGATAATTAGATACGTAAGTCGATGTTTTGGCAACATAATTAGATGTTTCGCCTCACAGGGAATTTCAGCATTTTCCACATGTTCTTTTACTCTTGAGAGTTCATTTTTATCCAAAAAAGGGCACAAACAATCTAATAAGGAAAGCTCACTTTTCTGCAGATACTTAAACCAAAAGGTTTTAGCTTTATTCAATTCTTTAGGTTTCAGAAACCTTTCGTTTGGCCTCTTCAAATGATTAATTATAAGACAGATAAATCGATAACAGAGAGCAGTGACTCGAATCAATTTCGGCCAAGAAGAAGTTCTATAGAGTTTTTCTAAAGGTGATTTTTCGATTTGAGTAGAATTTAAATGTACTTCTGATATATTCTTATTTTTTATTCTTTGCATTAGGTTAAAAGACACTTTTCCTTTTCTTTTTAGAAATCTTTCGCAGAAATACTAGGCTAGTTTTTAGAAGGCTACGATAGAAAGAGCCTACCATGCCACTATAAATGGTGATTTGCCAATTCGTCCGGAGTAAGATCACGTGAAATGCAATCCGCAGGGTTTAATTTCCTAGAAACGTGATTGCACTCAGCTTTAGAAATACCTGTGCGAATGGAGTTTTACTAAGCCAAGATAGTACTGTGGTCGAATCTGACACACAATACATAGACAAAGTTGAAAGATTAATTTATTTCTTCCTTGACTTGCTGTAGAAATTTATACAAAAGAAGGGCGTCAAACAGCTTTAAGCGAGGAATACTAGCAGTTAAAATAGGAGACGTTATGAATTTAGCTGCTAGAAGAGTATATTGTCACTCAGACCATTCCATCGCGGAATTTTCAATTTTTCTAGTAGAGTTAAATCTGTATAATAGTGATTCCAGCTTTCCTGCAAATCTTGTGTAAGCGTCTCATCCCAATCTAACCTATGAAGTCAAAGATCTTGCATTAGCATTTTTTCTAATATTATAATGGGAGCTAACCATCCATGAGGATTAAAAAAACCTAGCGATAACAGATAAAACTATACGTTTTGTTGTAACTTCTATGTGTTGCCTGTTTACTGCAAATAGAAAACAGTCCGATTTTAGACACCAATGCAATCCTAAAACCTTTTTCGTTCTATTATCAACAACTTTAAATATCAATATCTTATTTTCAGCCGGAACATCATTTACTTTAGTTAGGCTTAAATCGTTAGCAGATCATTTGCGCAGAGGAAATCCTCCTTTTTGAAGTAACTGAATTAGTTCCTTTTGTAGATGCAAAACTTATTCTAAACAATCAGAGCCAAACAATACATCTTCAACGTAGAAGTCTCATAATGTGTTATCTCTCTGGAAGGTCGGCGTAAGCAAACTATCCTTTGTAAATCTATATCTTTTGGATTTACCAAAATTTAACGAAATATTTTACTTATGGCAGCTGTCAACTCATTCTGGAGTTTCAGACCAACCATTAGGCCATTAAACGATTTTCCAGAGGAAATGGGGCTGGAGGCAGTAAAAATTACTTGCACTGTAGTACCACTACTTGACTCGCGTATGACTGGTTCAAGAAATTCGTCATACTTTTTAGCAAGGTCTGTATTTACAGCAAGTCGGCGTTTCACACTATAGAGTGTGGAAAAAGCTCTATAAAAAGAATTTCCTAGTGAATAGCCAGATTCTTCTTTTAAACGTAGATGTACGACATACCGTCCCTCTATAGTACGCCAATGTGTCTGATAAAAATGATTCTCACAACGTTGCTCTTCTTTAGTGAGCTTCGACTGTTGTGGAAAATCTTCTAATTCCCAAAATTCTTGAAAATCAAAATTTATGTTCTTCAATGTAGCGACATAATTCATTCTTAGTTTCGACCTAGTCTGAGAATTTTTATTCAGAATTGGACCCGAAAAATCCATCCGAAAATAGTGGGTTGTACCGTTATGGATATAGAAGGTCCTTGACACAACCCTGGCAACAGAAGCGAGCTCTAATAGTCAGCACCAATGACGATTATATTTTCTTCTGACTCAAGGGTTCAGGATCTGCTAGATAAAGATCATAAAGGTGATCACACGTAGAATTAATTTCAAATTGTGGATGGCTTTAATTCATTAAACGTGACAAGGTATGGGCAGTAATCGGATATTCAATTGTTTTATTGTTTGCTGGCGAAACGATTAAATTAACTTGCGCTTTGACCACCCTAGTCAAGGCTTTTGGGATCGCAGTCTCTTTAGTTATAACCGGAACGCATTTAGGTCGCAAAAAATTTACCAATGATTCAGATATAGAGGTAGTATCAAAACCTTGATCGAAAAAATCTATAACTATTATTTCTCGGACATTATAAACGCGAATTTCAATTGTAGCAGTACCTAAAAAGGTTGGACTACTTTTAGAACAGCGTAGACTTTAGAAAGGACTGGTAGCAGTAGCATATAAACATGCGTTATTCGAATTTGCATTACTAGTAGTATTCACAACATTTCCAGTACTAGGAGGCTGAATATTTGAATCTTCTTCTTTATTATCGTTTGCTTGATTAGAGATGAAAATAAAGATTGATCGATACATAATGAAGTGTGGTGAAGCTTGGTGAAGGAACATATATTTGAGGATTCATCTAAAGTACTAGTATTATGCATCTGAGCAGACTCTCGATCTTTAGAATCAGAAGAACTCAAATAATTACTACGCTAATTTGTTGAAAAATTGTCTTTGGATATTTGTAGAGCTTCGAATGTACGAATTTTTTATCTAGACATTTTTAAAAATCTTAGTATTTAGTATTATTGTTGCGACTTGCTAGATAATTATCCCAGTCAGCGACTGAATTCTTAATTAATTTATTAAATAGTATATAAAATAACAAATGATCCCATTGATTAGTCAGACAATTGAGATTCTTAAGAGCTAGCAACGCTTCATTTGTGGTACCACGTCAAAACTTTAAATCCTTTAAAGTGTCGTCAGAAATATTTGAAAGAGAAAAAAACGAATAAAAATAAGAATTGATCAAAGCTCATCCATTATGATATCGAGCTTTTAGAGCATCCCAAGCTATCTGGTAATTTGCCTCAGAGTTTGTTACATGCTTTATAATTTGTAAGGCCTCATCTGTCAACTTCGTTTTTAAATAATACAACTTTGAACTTTAGGCAATCTGTCATTTTTATAAATCGCAGATCCAAACAAATTTCGAAAATTATGTTATTCCAGATATTCACCAGAGAATTTAGATATCTCAATATCGGGTAGTTTCATACCATACTCGTGATAAACTGTTTGAGAATTACTAAAATTGGAAACGTTAGCAGTAGTCTTATTAGCAGTTAAATTTGCGACGCTCTCTTGTGCTAATCCAAATATTATCTTATTAAAAAAATCAAGATCTTTGCAAAAATTCCCTTTCGGCGGAAATTTGTATCTTATTCTGCTCACATTTTTTCCATGTTTCCAGTAGCATCTTCTTTCTTCCTTCTGCGACCGCTAATAATGTTTTTCTGACCTTAATTTCTTGAAAAGAGCTAATTATATTCTTTATTTTTTCAAAGAGGAAACCTTGTTCTCTAATTATGGTTTCCATTATCACGAAATGTCAATTTTGAGCACTTAGAAATTCATGGAGCAATACATTTTTAAAAAACTAGTTCACGAAAGTGAACATAATGTTAACCAAAAATTAAACTGTTCAGAAGAGTGACTGAAGTTCCATTTTATTATCCAATCAAATTTCAATCCTGCGAGTACGTGTTTACGAAAGTAAACTGAAAAGACTATAAGAAGGAGAAACTATTACGTACCGGTAGGGTCTGTTGAACTAAAATCGATATTAAAGAGAGACAGCTTTCATTAAATGAGGAGAGATTCTTATCTTGGTACAATCCAGTTGAATCCATTTGACAAGTCCGTGACGTCGTTGAAGTGGTGAAAGGGGAAGAATCATTGGAAACTTCTTATATAACTGATTACTGCGCATGAATTGTCAGCTCGTGTGCAATTCCATAAATAGTTCATTTGAACTTTTTACTGCAACTTTAGGTTCCGGGCAATTAACCAACACGTTTTTCAATACACTTTCCAGACAATTTACTTGTCTCTGTCCCACTCCTAACATCATAAAGAGTTTTCACGCACCACCAAAACTAGATCGATTCTTTGCATCCACAATGGAGGTAACCGTTGAAATTTCGAACTAAGTAGTTCTTTGCTTGGAACTTTTCACGCTCGAAAATTGTTAATAATTTTCCGTTTTTTTTAATTACAATTATCCGGCTCGAAGGACCATGTTTAGGAGCGGACTGTAATTTTCTTTCAATTTTTTATTTTGCCGGAGTACCTTGCAATTAAATTAACTCAAAGGATGAAGTAACTAAGAACGCGAACATTTTCAGTTAATTAAATTCATCTTTATAATTTCTTATTGAACATGATTCACTACTTGTTACACTGATTGTTGAAGGTTCTTCAAAGCAAATAAGAATAATTATTTCGCTTATTGCGAAATTCGGTTACCGGCTCCGCATGCACAAGGCTTTCGTTTCTCTTTCCTGATTTGTACTGAATTTTACCCGTTGCGTCCGATCGATAATTAGGAATAAATAAATGCGTCATAATCTCATGAGACACTAAGGCAGATCATACAAATTAATTTCACCTGCGTGAACACATTTTGTTGTACAATTTTGAAGATTTAAAATTAATCCTAATTTCATTTATATTATCAATTGAATATTATTTCATTTTAAACGAAAGTATTTCTAAACATCAATACACTGGAATCTGGATTTTAGCATGCTTTCGGTTCTGGCCCTGGACTCGAATCCAGGGACTCCGAGCTTAAACATCAGGGCCGTTTAAGTACTAAAACTGAACTGATGCAACGTGACGAATTTATCCAATTAGGCCGTTAAGGTACAGCGCTTTATCGCTATGCTACTGGTTTTTCACGCATCATTGAGCAGGGCATATCCCCCCGCGGCTTCTCTCAACGGAAGCCGCCACGCGGTAACAGTTCTCGGAACGCACAAATCCATTTTACTGAAATCCGAGTTCCGGTGTACTTCAAAACTTCAAATACTTAGGCATTTAGTGAAGCTTTAATATTTTTATTTAAAAATATTTAAAAAAGACTCAACTTAGAATATTAATACATTCTCATTGTTCATATAATAAAGCTATCTATTATAAATAAAATTGTGTCTATGATCTGAAAGGAATAACAGTTTACACATAAATTCGAATTAGTTTAATTTTAAGCAGAGCGGGAAAAATTATCAGCGCAGTGAATTTATAAGCTTTTCATAATTTTATGAATACAATTATTTTTCAGTCAATCCGAAGAATTAATTAAATATTGAAATGTATAATTACTATCTAAATTTGCATAGTTATTTCAAAATTTCAAACACTTTTTTTACAATCTACTCATAAAATTTAAATTCTTAACGACAAAAAGTTACCGATGCGACGCAGTGTAAAGTTAGTTTATCAAAATGTAAATTTACTATCTAAATTTGCATAATGAAAATCGATTAGTATACCAATATTTTTGATTTTTAAGTCATTATTGAATCTCAAAATGAAATAATGAACAAACAAAAGCAACACTACTGCGAACAAAACGTATTAGCTGCGAACAGATACAACTTCATTCTGCGAACACTTGTCGATTATTATTAATTTTAATCAAATCTTTTAGAAGTTCAACAATATAAATACTCATTAAAAATTTTCCTTTGAAAGTCAAGTCCACAAAATCAGGTATCAGCTATCTCGCGTGAATTTTATTTTATTTATAAAGAAAAATGAAAGAAATTTGATCCCTTTACGAAAAATACACAGTATTCGTCATAACACAAAATTGAAAACTGTGAGAACCATTTGAATTATTAGTTTTAGAGTATGTTTACCAGAAAAGTAATTAAATCTGGTGCATGCCCTTAAGCGCAATAAAAACCAGGAATTGATATTACAGTCGAACGTCAAAAAGCTTTTAACTAAACATTTTTGAATAAACAAGCGTATACAGATTTTTCATAAAATATTTGCCTTGAAAATCCGAGTATCATCACTTTAAACATTTTTTCGGTTTACGCTCACTGCTTGATTCTAACAGTGAATACTATATTATGTGGGTTTTCATTAAGGAGTCAAAACAAAGAAAAAAATGACACGCCTTTCTTGTGTAATTTCGCCCCTTTCGCATAACCAGAGATTGCTAAAGAGAAAGAAGCAGGCTGGAATAATGGAAGAAATCGAGAAAGGACTGAGAAAAAAATTGGGTCGATCACTGTGTTCAAGTCTAATGTTCTTATTTTAAGGATTAACATTGTTGGTCGCTCTTAAAAATATGTCAAAAAAATTGACGATAAAGTGATGAAAATTCGGATCTTTTTCACTATGAGTGACCCACTTTTACGTTGACATTTTCGATGAATAATGTATTTAAGAACGGATTGGAGAGGTTATGACCTCTGACATGATTAATAAAACATGCATAATATAAAAAACTCCCCCTCAGTTTATTGTTCACACCTCGTTACTTTGCTTATTTGCTTAAAGCGAGGAGAAAATCAAATCAGGATTTGAGGAAAATGCTTATAGAAGCTTTCTTTGTATATCAATACAATTCAATTTAACTTCCATTTGATTCATTCATATTTTGAATTTTTTTAAGGTAAAAAATCCAGTTTTCAAAATTAAAAAATTTGAAAAATTAAACATTTAAATTCAAGCACAATAGATAACCTGAAATTTTTTGCCTATATTGGAAAAGTTAAACTTTTATACGATTTACAATTAAATAATTTCAAATGAAAACATTCAGAATTCAGTAATTTCAACTAAAATTCGTTTGAATTTACTTACGAAACACAATGTCTTTTTATAAGTATTCATCAAAACTTTCAAATTACGTGTAAATTAATCAATTCAAAATTGTCTGCGAACAAAAAATGGTATTAAAACATTTTGAAAACACAAGTTCATACTGTTTAAAGTTCGAACACAACTTAAGAAGTACCTTAATGCTTAAAATTAAACTAACTAATTAAATCTTTGAACTCAGCGATTTAACATTGAAGCTTTCACAATAAAGAAAACAATTACATTTCAAAATGTGAAGTTTATATTATAAAATTCAAATGCTCAAAAAAATTAAACCGTTTTCAATTTAAGACCTTAAAAAGTGTCACAAATCAGAATCGGAAAGATTAAAAAGTTGCTATAGAAACAACAAAAGCGTTTGGTTGAAATAATCAAATTATTTGGTTAGACCGTTTGGTTGATCCAATCAAAAAGTTTAGTATGCTCAGAAAAATTGTTTGTAGGCAAAACCAAACAGCTTGTTGGTAAAAATGTGAATTTTGTAGAATCAACCATATTTTTGTAAAAGCAACAAAATTTTCTGGTTGTAGTAACAATGTGGTTTTCTCAGAGGAAAATTTGTATTTTGTAGATATAATAAACTATCTCATTCATGCAAGAAAGCGCTTAAGTGAGCAGAATTTATTGATTCAGTAAAATGCGTTCAATTTGAAAAGAATTTGATTCATTAATCACAATTCCATTTTATCAGGATAATCCATGATTACATACGAAATTATAATTAACCGAAAGACTTCTTCTTAAGTCAAAGGCATTTTACTAAATTAAAGCAATTTCTCTTCTTCTATTTTATCTTTAAACAATAAATATTTTATTTTATTTTGTCCAACAAAGTAGAGAAGCTAAGTTCATAATCTTAAATTCTTAACTCAAATCGAGGAAAATTACTATTACGACTGTCACTTTCTATAGGAATCTAACTCTAAACAGCAAATATTCCCAATTCACAAAATGGTCGTAACGTTTCCCCACAAAAAAGCCTAAGACTATTTACATACAATAAAGCTTTATTTTATTAAAACCTATTTTAAAAATCTCACAGATCAAAACAACAATACGTTGCTTTGCATGGTATATGAGCTGATTTCAGCCATATTGGAAACTCGAGTTTGGTACGAGCAACCATATTCTTTAGTGCAAGTAACACACAGTACGTGAAAAATTTTTTTTTTAAGCTAAATAAATTGTTTTGTTACACCAACCACTTTTTCAATAGTCGCAACCCAATTTTTCTAAAATAAAGAAAAATTTCTCAACAGAATTATTTACTATATCCCAATTTAAAATTTGAATAATATAATATATTTATTTTTATTTCCTGGAAATAATAAATATTTTTTTTACAGTTACTTAAAAAAAATCGACTACTCGATTAATATCAGTAACTACATATTTGGCCCAATTAACAATTTTTTCTAGTGTTATTCTGTCTTCTTCGAATTTGTCCATTGGAGAATAAATACTGCAAATGCTAGAAAGTAGTTGAAATGGATAAAATATATGTCTTCAGACACAGTCTCATTTACGGGCTTTTCTAAATGAATTATTCATATAACTTCGTTTGTGACTTAGGGAGTAATATATCGATACAGAGAGACTGTAACGTCGAAGAAGAGGGTGAACCTCATGAAGAATTAAATTGAAACTGAGGGAAGATCTTCCTGAATATGAAATCACCAATTATATTTAACTCTGTTTAAAAAATTACTTTTTGTTATCCTTTACTTTCATTCAACGACGAGAGTTTTTTTTTTTAGTTTTAGAGTGAATTCTGTGAAAATGTCTTTGCTTGCCTGCTCATCTGCCATGATGCATAAAGACCAGGTGTTGTTACAGTGGGCAGAAATGCAATCCAGACAAACACGGTGTACGTAATGTCAAAGTACCCGCTATTCTCGTACGTCTCGTGAAGAGCCAGTTTTGCTATTCTGTAACAGAGGGTGCCAGTAACCGTAAAATTAGGTATGCTGCAGTAATGTACGTGAAACTATGTTATAAGATTTAATCGTTATGAAGGTAACCGTATTCACAGGCACGTGCACGCCGGACAGGCAAATTACCACTTAAATAGGATTATTAAAATTTGAAGGATCCTGGGGCATAAGCGCATGAGTGCCAAATTTCAAAAATGCGTTTTATTGCCTTAAAATAATTGTTTTGACCTAACTCATTTCTGTGTAGAAGACTATTGCCCAGTTTGATGTAGAGGGTCAAAATCCATGTTTGGTAGTGTTTTTTTATAAAATAATTACATATTCATGCATGCTCTTTTCACAATTCAGTGAAGCTGAGTAACAGCTCAAAAGAACCTTCTTGTTTTTCTTAAAATAAAAAAATTAAAAAAGATATGCAATTAAGCAATAGCTCAAAAGTGATTTCTTCTTTGTTTTAGATTTAAAAAAATAGAGTTATGCAGATTTTCTTTTTTTTCACAGATGGTTGTTTCTTTTTAAGCGCTCCTTTCTTGATTCGACAGAGCTAGGTAATAGCTCGAAAGAAATGTCTTGCTTTTTTTATTAAAAAATAAAAAAGTTATACAACACTTCTTGAATTAAAATAGGCGATATTCACTATTTTTTAAGATTGTTTGACATTGATCCGTGCCCTGGACTTTTGAAATTAACATGGGTCTTTAAATGGGAAAAGTTCAAAACATGCTAACTAGGAGTTTTACATATGTCAAATTCGTGCTAAAGACATTTTTTCAACACTAATTATTTTTATTTGATAAGTGATAAGTTTATAAGATTTTGAACTAACTTTTAATTGTTTGAACAATGGTTTTTCATTCAGAAAATGCGATCTTTGCCTTAATTTGTCCGCGAAAATCCCTTTCGGGACCACTGTGTGTCGGGTCGATGCAACGCTACTATATCACTAGTTTGTTTTTGACTGGATATTCTAGAACAAAGAAATATTTGCTTCTCCATAGATACATTTTTTCCGCGCAAAAAAAATATTTTGACGACTATTTCAAGACAGAAATACAGAAATTGGCTATGGTTCTTTTAAAAATAACTTATTTTTAAGTGATTCTCGAAACCGAAATTCCAGAATACAGGAACAAGACAGATTGTGTCAGTGAAAATTTGTTTAAGAATGAGCTGTAGGCGTAGATCTGTTTCCACTAATTTGATGTTAAAATAACATATTTGAAAATAATAAAGCTCATGAATTACTGTGTGATTAAACTTTGGAAAAAGGATTTACAGCATAAAAGTTGTGATAAGCGGGGCTAATTATTGCCTCTAAGTCCTTAGGGATTATACTTTTTACTCCAAAGAGAAGTGCTTCTCGTTTCCACTTCCACAAAAGAATCTTCTGATGGCACAATTTACTATATCGAATCAAGGAGTACATTCTCTAAAGTTAAAACGACTTTGGGTGCGATTGCGAAGTTAGTAAATGCTTATACCTACAAACCAATGAAATTCATATTTGGTATTCATCAAGAAAATTACTATTTCAAAGCGTAAGTTAGTTACGGTTTCGAGAATAACAATAAGATAATAAGGAAAATTAATTGCTCCGTTAAAATTAATTATCACTTGCTTAAGTAATTTGATATAACTTTTTTAATGAAACTAGATTTAAAAATATGAACATCTCATTCAAGTTCTGAATATTAAAAAACGGATTTAATAGTTACACATAAAGATAAGGCTTGATATACAATGTATTGAATAAATAAATCTGTCGAGAATCTTCAGAGAGAAAATCAGAGAATAGCGCCCAGCCAACCGCGTGTAAAATATTTGCAAGGGTTGAGTGCCGATGGTTGCGCTTGAATTCTTGTTCTTTTCCTGAATTTTACCCATTTTCTTAAATTCAAGAGAATTTTAAAAAGCTTTTACCTCCCATTTTTTCTTTTCAATATAAAAACCTTTAAATTTTGTAAAATAGAATTTTTAAATCCTCACAACTTTTTTCATTGTTGCTGCTTGTTGCTGCTTGAAGTGTTATTTTCGCATAAAATTGTATTCGAATAAAAACTGTGAACCTTATTGCATGAATATTTCGTGCAGCTAAAAGAAAAGTTATAATCTGTCTTCTCGAAGTCGAAAATTGAATTTCATTGTGGGAGTGTCTATATGTTCGTAGCGAGAAAATCCGACTATTCTTACTGAAATTTTATGCATTATATACTTTCAAAATTTTCCAGTATTTATTTTATAAAGTTGCTCATTTCTTTCAGACAATATTCAGTATGAAAAATATTGCTCAAACATAAAAAAAGGTTTAAACTTTTATCAATAGTATTATAGATAATAATCAAAAATTAAAAGCTTTAAATCGCATGTTAACTTCGTCACGTGAAAAAATTTGGAGAAGAAATATTTTCCAGAATAGAAGAAATATATAGAATGTTAAAAAGATATGAGTTTTCAGACAATAATTTCAAAAATTTTACATTTTTCTTTTATAGTCGAACATATTAGATTCATAAGGGGTTGTTCTTAAATTACGTAACGCGTTTTTTTTTGTTTACATTATTTTTATCCCTTCGAGCTTCAAGGCAATTTTATTTTCGTCTTTATTTAAACGGGCGAAAAACGCATTACAAAAGTCAGATTCCAACTTTAAAGACCCTTCAATGCGCTTTCTTAGTTTTAGTCATTCGCAGCAATAAAGTCGCATAAAATAAGTTTCTGTAACAGGAAACTCAATTTGCCGCTGCTAAGTAACATTTATTCCCTTCAACGAGATTCTGAGAAGAACCTATTGCACATAATTTTCAAAGTCTTTCTCAATATTTTTAACAAATCTTAAATACTTAAAAAGATAAACACGTATAAAAATTAATAAAAAATACTTTACGGATATATGATCACATGAGACTGTATGGTTTAAAATTTTAATTTAATCATTCCTCAAAGCTGCATACTAGAGTGGTCCAAATTTATACTAGTGAAAATTCGACGATTCATCGAGCCCCCCCCCCTCCTCAGTTTTTCGAGGCATAAGTTCCACCCAATAACTTTTAATTGTTTCCTTCGAGCTACCTTATACTGTGCCCAGAAAATGCCCCAAAAAATGTAAAATAGCAATTTAATGTAAAATCCATGCAAAAACGGTATTTTATGGTACTTTTCAAACATAAATTATTTTTATTCAGTAAGTGACAAGTTTTCACGTTTTTTAAAATTAATTTTTAATAGTTTAAACATATATAATTTTATTTTGAACACGTTTCTTTTCCTGCAAATGATAAAAAGTTAATATTTTTCGGGATAAGTGATACAGTTATTATTATATTGTATATTTCATTTTTTGTTAAACGTATTTTTTATTTACCTAAACAATTTCTATTTGTATCATTTCTTTACCAAATCGTGAAAAGTTAGTATTTTCTGGAATGAATGACACAATTAACGAATATTGAGAGATTTTAACAATTTACATTTGCCCAAACAATTATTGACCCCTATGTATCTTGAAATCTGACTACTTGTCGGAATTAGTAATGCACCTGATGTATCAAAAAGAAGTGATATTTTTTGTGAATTAGAGTTTACAATCATTTAAACAATTTTCATTTCTTTAAACCATTTTTTCTTCTGTACTTCTTGAAAAGTTACTATTTTGATGACTTTTAAGGGTTATGTTTTTATTGTGAAAGAAAATTTGCAATTATTTAGGCAGTTGAAAATCATTCACTTGCGCGTTTCTGTAGGAAAGGTGGAGAAAGTTGTGGTTTTTCGAATACTGTACAGTATGTGGCTTACACAAATTTTTAAAACAATAATACTTTTTTAAACCGTTTTTTTCAGTTAAGTTATAGATAGTTATTTTTCAGATCCATTTTGTTCAGACAAGAACATACTGATTAATAAGCGACATAGGTTAAGAGATTCAAAAAAACATTAAAAGAAACAAATTATATTAATTGTTCAAATAATTACAAACTGGGTTTCAGAAAAAATATTACTCTTAAAATTCCTTAACTGCGTCGTTTATTCCAGAAAATAACAACTTTTCACGATTTACAGGTTATAAAAGCTATTGAAACAAATACAAATTGTTTAAAGAATTGCCAAGAAAGAGGTTAAACACTTCGGTTTTCTGTATTTAATACAGATTACAAAATTACAAGATTATACAAGATCACAAGAGATTACATCGGATTACAGAAAATTACGTGAGATTAAACAATATTACATGAGATTACATATAGGATTACACAAGATTACACAGGACAACATGACGTTACATGCTATTATAGTGATTACTCGAGATTACATAGGTTACATTAAATTTCAAAAGATTACAATAGATTACACAAAATTACACGGGACTAAAATTAAATAACGCAACTAAAAAAAGAAATATTAAAATCAATAATAATATAAGGGACTGTGGATTTAAGAAGTTGAAAAATTATAAGCTATTAATATACCAAAAGATTGCAAGACGTAACACAAGATTACATGGGATTATATGAGATTAGATTGGATTACAATTTGAAGGAATCGATCACCAAAAATCTAAAATCGAATTTTTGGACCACTCTATTGTATACACAACTACACTAAACACTGAATTTAAAAGCGGTTTCGGGCATGGATTCCAGTGGCCTTCATCATAAATCCAGGGAATCTAAACGTAAACATTCAGGGCCGAGAACTGAAATTTTAGGAATGCCGTAAACCGAGGTTACATAAATCCAGAGTTAAGTGTATTAAAAAAAAATTAACGTGTTTTTATGGGCCTCATTTTTATGGATCGTTAACACAGAAATATTCTAAAGGATCCAAAATAACATTTAAAATATGAATTTATAAGGTTTTTCTTTTACCTTGATAGACATAGCCTGTCATCAGGCGTCTGCAAAATTGGTAACGCATTATAAATATGAGATTGAGCTAAATAGGTACAGTATTAAATTTTTAATAACCCATGTGGTTTAAACAAGTTAATAATAACATGAGCTTTTTATTTTTTTGCAGACCCCTTTCACCAGCCACATGAAGTAAAGAAACAAATTCGGATTTTTCAACTGAACGTGAAATTTAAAATCGAAAAACAAAACGATTCCTTTAATTCGTTCCCTAATATTTATGAGACTTGGACGTTCCATGTCGAGAAAAATAGGTTTGAAAAAGTGGAAAAGTTTAGAGAGGAAAGTTTTCAATTTATACTCATTACTCCTCTGTTGGTATGCATTTGGCACATTCCGATCAATACTGCACTAAGGGTGAAGTTTTTGATCTCAGTTTTATATGCTTGTTGATATTTTTGTGTATATTTTGATACTTTGCAGTTTTAAAATATTAATGCGTAAAATGAATTAATAAACCAAGCAGTTTTTTCAGCTTGTTCTAGTGTATATACACTGTAAGCAATTTTTCGGAAACATTTCAGAAAATGTTCTTGACGCAGTAAACCTGATAATTGTGTAATTTTTCATGAAATAATATCAGAAAAAATCCTTACCAAGTTTGGTAAATTTTCAAGGTGTTTCGATTTTTTATGTTTCTTGAAAATTTTTAATAAAATAACAAGAGGAAAATTCCATAATTAGTTCAGTAAATTTTCAAGTGTTTAGGAAATTTTTCCGATAATTCATCCGAGATAATTTCCTAATGATCTCGGCAAATTTTTTAGTTATTATTAGAATTTTTTAGAAAATGTCTTCCATTGGCCTAAAAAAATACAAGTCGAATTTTGTTTAAAAAGTTTTAATACTTAAAATAAAAAAACTGATATGTACCATTTGGTCAGAAGTTCAATGTAATAATTAGACTTTATGGTTATTTCCGGATTTATTCTAGTAAAATTATTTTCAAACAAATGGGAAACTTCCGAAATTTTCTATTGTTTCCTCATTTTGTAACTAATTTGGAAGATATCCATATACAATAGAAATATTTGCTACAAAAACTATAATTTTATACAAATGTTGGAAAGAGAACTTTTTTCAATTTCAACAAGAAAACTACCAATGGTTGAGGACAAATTTTTTATTATATTTCGAGTTGTTTCCCACATTATACTGGTATAATTACTTAAAAAGTAGGAAAATTCCCAAAATGTCACTGGGTTTCTTTATTCCCTAAGTGATTGAGAAAATTACCATATATATGATGGAAATATTACCTTTAAAAACGAACATTTTTACTTAAAAACTGAATAATTGTTTAGAATATTTGCGAAATTTTTTAGACTGAAGGTAGCATAGACCAAATATTTTCGGTGTGCCTAGAAACTTTGTTAAAAATTGTAATTCAAAATGCATTATTTTTTAAGGATATATTTTGCAATTTTTCAATTCGTTACTTTTGGCGTAAAGAAAATATTCCATAACATTGAGTTTGGAATTATTGCGATAAATTGAGTCAAAAATTGACAAATAGGCGTCAATATTCTAAATCTACAATTTATGTTAATTTTAAGACTTCTTTTTTCAGCAAAGCAAGAACTGCCCTAATTCAAATCTTAATGACTTACCTTAGTACCATAAGAGGACAAAGACAAATCGCAAAAGTGGCGACCATGAAGATGAGATATTTTTGAGTTCTTGTCTCCTTCATAACGTCCAATTCTGGCTCGTATAGGTCAACGGGAAGACCAATTGATCCCCCTGCGGCGATGCTTTCTCGCTTATCATCTCTTCTACTTCTGAAAAAAATATCTCACATGAGAAATGGAAATGGAAATGTCATTTGTTGAGAATACATATTTTTGGGCTGAAAATTCAACTGTTTACGATAAAATGCGCTTTTTTTTTATTTGAAAATTTAACAATTTGGTTGAAATTTATTTTCTTTCTTAACTCAAAAATCTTTCTTGGTTGAAAATTCTACTCTTTTATGGAAAATTCGTCTTTTTGGTAGGAAAATTAATCTCATTTGGTACAAATTTAATCTTTTTCAGTTGAAAATGTAACTGTTTGGTTTAAAATTAATCTGTTTCGTGTAAAATATCAACTGTTATATTTTTCGTAAAAAATTAATCTTCTTTTATTGAAAATTCAATTACTTGATTTAAAATGTAACGTCTTTGTTAAAAATTCTTTTTTCGTTGTTGAAGATTCATTATTTCAGTTGATAATTCAACTATTTTGTTATAAATTTAATGATTTTATTAAAAATTGAATTATTTTCTTGAAAATTTTATTATTTTGATAAAAATTCGACTATTTTGTTTAAAACTTGCCTTTTGGATAAAAAATTCGCGCTTTTGGATCGAGAATACAACTGTTTTCTAACAAATTTGTTTTTTTTTGGTCTTGAAAATTTAACTATTAAAAACGCAACTATTTTTGGTTGAAGTTGAATATTTTTAGTTTGAAAATTTAAAAATTAGGTCGAAGAATCATCTTTGTAAGTCTAAAATTCAATTACAACTGCTTTGTTGGAAATTCGTCTTTTTGGATTAAAAATGTATCTTTCTTAGATTGAAAATTTATATTTTTTTGTAGAAAAGTTCCTGTTGGAAAATCTGAATGCCCTGCTGAAAATTTTTCACTTTGGATTAGAAATTCTAAAAAATTCGTTTTCTTAGCTTGAGGATTCGACGATTTGGTTTGAAATGCCACTGTTCTTTTTGGTTTGAAAATTCGAGCATTTAGTTGAAAATTCGTCTTTGTAGGTTAAAATTTTTGCTTAAAAACTCAAATCTTTTGGTAGAAAATTAATCTCTTTTTATTTAAAATTCAACTATATTGTTGAAAATGAACTATATTACGACTTGAAACCTTAAGCGTTTTATATTTAATTAAATATGGTGCCTACACATTAATTTCAATTAAAAGAAGTTATTCTCCTATTATTTCCCTATCTTCGAGAAAAACCACATTATTTCCTTTTTTATGACCCTTTTGTGCTATGAAGATGGACTAAAAAATTTAACATCAAAGGGGGATGGGTGACTGTATTTGTGACGTTACTCTGGGGGGTTCCACCTTTGTGCGATCATCTTTGACGAAGAAGGAGAAGGGTGGGAAAATTTTTGAAAATATCGTGACGTAGTTTATGAACGTCCCGATACGTTTGCCTAAGAAATAAATGAAAAATAAAGAAAATAAAGTTTTTTTTCGAGATCGCTATTAGATTTTAGATTTTTTATCATGCACATTCTTTCCGAGTCTCAACTTTGTTGTGAATTGAGTTTTGATAGGATTTTCGCTTTTATTAAAACCTTAATTATAATCT
>JAUELO010000139.1:1632770-1647788 GCA_032357855.1 Amphibolips quercusostensackenii
TTCAAGGCCCCCCCCCCCCCCAGTGAGTAAGTATTTTTATTTTTTTTTAATCGGAAAGTATTAAATGGTGTCGCCCTCTCCTTCTATTTTCCCATAAGAATAACATGGAGATAATCCCCCTATATACAAATATGATACTAAATATTCGAAAAAGCGTGAAAATGGTCGGAATGTCTTGAAATCACGTCCCCGAATGTGACGTGATCATTGATTTTTTTATTTGGACGCCAAAGCTTCCAGCATGCCCTAAAAACCACGCTCTAAACGAGGATTAAGTACTTTGCGGTATACTGATCGTAAATATTGTTTTTGTGTAGTTTGATTTTCAAGATCTTTTTTAATGGTTGAATAAAAAAGTTTAATGTATTTTTTTATCAACGATTAATTTTTAAACACTTTTTACATTTCTAAACAATTTTTATTGCAAATTATCGTTACGCTCATAACGAAATAAACTAATCAGGCAATATAAAACATCAGTACAATAGATTCAATTTGTTGTTAATTGTTACTAGAATAAGGCAGGAAAATAAAATTTTTTTATTTCTTAAAATTTTTTTTTGACAAAATACAAAAAATGTACACCTTATCTGAATTACATGGACTAATTGGTTTATTTAATAGATCTATATGATCAATTCACTTTATTGTTTATTGCTGAAATAATTTATTATTATTTAAGTATAAAATTTGACTAGAATATTGCAAAAAAAATTTGGTTCGAAACTTTTCAACGAATTTCATTTTCTCCTCTTATGTTGATGCTTCTTACTACTTACTCATAATTTTGAAAATAATTTCTATTTGTTGAAACACTTTTTTCGACAAATCAGACATTTTCACTTTTTCTGAATGAAACAAATTGATAAGTTAATCGTTTATATTGTTTTTCGATTTTAATAAAATAGTTCAAGCTAATTAAATTTGTTGATAAATGTCTAACAAAATATACTTTGCTGCATTATTTAGGTGAAAATTTACATTTAAATAATGAAAATAAATTAAACGATTGAAAAAAAAGTGATTCAATATTGCTGATCTTTGATTTAAACCAATTAGTTCAGGTTACTCAGAAAAGGTGAATATTTCTGATATTTAGTCGGAAATATTTTTTTTAACAAATGAAAATTGTGTACAATATAATAAGCAGTTGTGAAAATACAAGACATAGTAGAATTCTACAGAGTTTGTTGAAAAATTTGCAAACTTACACATTTTTCCGCCTTATTCCAGTAAGAAGTTACATTTAAGCAATAAAAAATTGGTTAAATTGATAAGGACAAAGTCAACCTTACTGATTTTTTATATTCAATGCATAGGTCATATTCAGGGAAGTGATTTTAAGAGGTTCCTGTTATTTGCACTTGTTTTTTTGAAAATTACACCTTCCAGTCTAACATTCTCAGAAATGGGGGGTTTCCCTATGTTATTCTTGTAGGGAAATAGAGGGTGTGGGTAGCACCATTTAATATTGTCCTATTGAAAAAAAAGAAAAAATATGCCTTTATTTATTTATGCATTTTTTTATTCTATATTTCTGAAATATCCTAGTAAGTATTCTGAAATGTTTACGTACGTTCTAGAATATTTTTGAATGTTTTGGGAATACTTTGAAATTTTGTACAATATACTAGAATGTTCTAGAATATTCGTGAATGTTTAAATATGTCCTGGAACATTCTAAAATTTTCTACATAATTTCTGGAATATTTTAGAAGTTTAAAAATTTTTCAGAATAGAGTTGTACACAAAATACCTGTTTGTATTCTAATGCCATTAGAGAAATTCATTTTCTGAAAATTATCAACTGATATAAACGCATGAAAGAAATTCTGTGTTTGTTCAGAATTTAGTGGGCCAATCAATCAATCCGAGATGCGGTGCAATGAATCAAAATAAAAAGTTGAGGGGCACACTGGTCATTGTGAGGCGGATACCATCGATCTTTTTGACGTGAACACGATAAGATACCATAAGAACAAAAAAACGTTATCATCTGATTTTTTTTTAGCTTTCGCGTTCTTCTGAGCGGCATTCTTCCGCTGTGAAATATATAAAGAAAATTGGTCTATCTGTGGAATTAAGAGGTCCAAAATCAAATTGATGAATTATTATTTGAAAGGATTAATCGTGAATTCTAAGTAAGTATTACTATAAAGAAAATTTTTCTTTAATTTTAGTAAGAATAATCCCTTTTTAACAATATATATGAAACAACTTTAAAATTATTTCTATATCGTTAACATTTTTTTTCTTTTTTTTTCATATCTGATTATAATTATTATGGAACTAGCAGTAAATGTACTCGCGTTAAGCGCGCGTTCACATCCTTGTCTTTTTTTGCATTAAAAATATAAAGAATTAAAAAATCGACTATCAAACAAACTTAAAAATAAGAAGAGATCAAAAAAGTTTTAAAACAATATTAAGTTATTTCAAAATTGAAAGCTTTTGAAATAAAAATATAAATACTAAACGATTTGGAATAAAAAAATTCTAAATCAAACAGAACAAACATAAGGAATTGAACTATTCTATAATTTTTTAATAAAAGCGTTTAAAATTAAATTATTCGAATTTCAGAGTAAAATTTCAGACTAAAATTGAAAAAATGGACATGTATTAGAAAGGTGGTAAAATTGTATAATTTCTAATTAAAAACATTTAAAATTAATTAATTTTGCTTTGAATCGAAGAATCTCGAAATTAAAAGATTTCAGACTAAAATTTTGAAAATAGGACAATTTCTAAATGTTCAAAATCAAAGAATTTCATATTTGAATTTTGAAAACTGTATCATTCAAAATTTAAAGGAATTAAAATTATATTATTTTGAATTAAAAGTGTTCAGAATTGAATGATTTAAAGCTGAAAACATTTGCATTTGAATAATGCTTGATTCAAAGTGATTAAAATTCCACAAATTTAAATTAAAAATTAAATTAAATGCTTCAAAGTCAAAGCTTTTCAAATTCTAGAATTTGAAATTGTTATTATATACAAAAATGATTATTAAATATTAAAATTGATTAGACAAATTTGTTCAACATCAAAAAAAAAAAAATCACCCATATTATCCGTTTAAAATAGAAAAATTTTCAATCATAAGCCTTAAAAATTAAATTGTTATATAAAAACGTTCAAAATAAAGTAATTTTAAATTGGAAACATTAAAATTGAAATTTTTTTTACTACGTAACGTTAGAAGTTAAACAAATCCGAACTTTATGCACAACTGGAAAAATATATAATTACCAACAATTTGTTATGCTATAAATTTTTTATTTTAATTTTAATTGCGAAATTAAAACTTATGAATGGGAAAAATTTTGAATTTAGCGTTCAACATGAAAAATCAGGGCCGTAAAATTAATTATATTTTTATCTATTTGATTTTAAACCAGATAATTTTCAATTTTTTAATTTCATATTGTTTTATTTTGAACACTTAATTTATAATAATCATTTATCATTAAAATCTTTTAACCAAATATTTATAAATTTTCAATTATTCATTTTTTTAAATTATAAACTAAAAATCAGAAAATTTGAAGATATTACATTGAAAATTAAAAATTAAGAAAATAATACAAACAAGATTGCTATGTATGATTTTAGTGTTTGAAACTGCACAATTTTAAGCTTTTCAATTTAATTTTTTGTTTGAGTTTGAAATGGTCAGTATTTTTTAACATTTTCAAATAAATAATAATTCAGTTTTTGATGTCTAGTTTTTAAATATTCTAATCTTTAAGGCTTGAATTTCCAAATTATTGTTTTAATATTAGTCCAAAGAAAAATCACTGTTATTTTCACCGTTCAAAATTAAAGAATTTTAAATATTATAAACCTTTAAAGCCTAATCATTCTAAAAATGTTGAAAAATATGATTTCGAATCGGAGGCTTTAACAAAGAATCAATTTAAATTTTGAGCGTTAAAGATGCAGTTATTACAAACTTACAAGAAACAAGCTTACAAATTTCAAAAATGAAGTACTCGTAATTGGGATATTGAAAGTAACTCATTAAAAATTAATCATTTTGAAATTCTGCTACACGCTTTTTGAATTTCTCTCATTTTAAACTAAAATGCAAAATTAATAAGTTGAAATCAATGACTAAGCATCTCAATGCTAGGGAAGCAGCTTCATATTGAAGACAATTTTATAAGAATTCAAACTGACGCTTACTAATAAACTGACACATTCGCATGACAGAAAAAGTCACATAAAAAAAACACGCAAAAACGGGCGGAAACAAAGGAGCTTCAATGTGGACGGAATTAATTAATTGTAGATGATTATGTATATGTATAATATATAAAATATGAGCCCTGATGGCTCAGTCGGTTAGGCGCTCGGAGCACAGAAAAACAGTGCAATCATTTTTGTTGCAGCTTGATTGTTATGATCTCGGAATGGAATATTTTTTTCTTAAGATGAAAATACTTTAGGTGTGAAATTAACATGAACATGTTGCACTCTCATTCTCCGGTGTTTCATTTTTGTTGCAACTCATTACAACGCCGAATCGGCATACTTTTGAGGATCGACGTTTTTCTGTAAGATCACATTAGAGGTAAGGGGTTCGATCCCTGAGTCGTTATCTCTGGAAATTTTTATGTATACTTTTACCCAAGTTCTAGTGGTTCGAATCCCACTTCAAGTTAGGTCCCTCTATAATGCACTTGGCCGTAACCCAGTCCGTGGATAGCGGGGTATAAACCCAGGCTTTGTCCAATATGTCGAATTAGGCATACTCCATGTATTAGTTTACTTGATTGCGTTATAAAAATGCGCGCGTGAACGATGATATATATCGGGACAGCCCTTTGTAGACTATCAAAGAAAAATTCAACTGTTAACAAAAATGCCTTCGACATATTGGGCTGTAAGCATCTTAAGCCTGAGTGGAAAATGAGCCTCCTAATTTTTTTGGTTTCTATAAGAATTACAATTATTTTTGAATTATGCATTATTGATTTATTTTTAGATTATCTTATTAGAGTATTTACTAAATTTTCTAAAACTCAACGTGCATCGCCTCTAAATCCAGAAATTCATACAAATTATATTCAACACAACTACTTGCGAAGCTTCGCAAATGCTGTTTTCAAACATTGAAATTATTGCATCGTAATGAGTGCATAAAATATGTAAACTCTGAATACGCAGCACGCATAACAAGTGCAATATTTCGTCGAACAAGTGAACTTTTACTAAAATATCAGCTACAACTTTTCCCCACAGACAGATACGTGCTCTTGATTGCCTTCGCTTGTTTTAAAGTCGAAAAAGCAAAAAGACAGACAGTGAAACGCTTTTGGTAATATTAGCGTACTGCGAAAAATTTCTCAGGCTCGAGGAGCGTTATTTGCTTCTTGTGCAGAATATACGGTGGGACTGTCTATGTCTAACCTGCTGTTTACATCCGGGTGATTGTTTCTCTCGAAAAATTCCCCAACTTGAAATTGCATTCCATACGTTTGAACATCACACAGGCTTATGGCATTCCGCTACGACTTTTGCGTAAAACCGGCAGAAATTTCTCTACCAAATATGGTTGATGGACTGTAAAAAACCCTGACGCTCGTTTTCTCCACGTTTCCCGATGACTCCTTGAAAAATGAAATTCAGCATTTTGCTTTTACAGTCCTCTTTCGCATGGCTACCTGCCCGGATTTCGTAGTCCTATTCTCATTATATATACACTAGTAATATTATACGTATGCTACGGCGCGCAGAAAACGTTGCATTGTCAATTAATAATAAACAAACATAAAACAAGATTACTATGTTTCCAATTTGACAATTGTACAGCCTAATCACTTGAACAAAAATTTAAGAGGCATTTTCATTTTTCAAATAGATTTTGTATTTTATTTACAGATTAATATAGAAAAGGGCGTGGAAAATAAAAAATCTACCTCAAAAATATTCAGTTGCTAGTGATTTTTCATTCTTTTAAACTTCTTGAACAGCTTTCAAATTTTTTCAAATCCTTTTGAATTCTTATAAATTTCTTGAAATTTTCTTAATTGCTTCAAAATTTAGATTATCTGGATTCATCTAAATTTACTGAATCATCTGAATTACTCGAATTTATGGATGTTCCAGAATATTAAAAACTCCATGAAATCTAAGGACTTAAATAAATGAAAAGTATTCAGAGGAATTCAGAACAATCGAAGAAATGCAAGAAATTCTATGAATTCAGGGAATTCAGTGTATTTAGAGAATTCCTGAAATTTCAGAAATTTACAATATTTAGAGAATTAAGAGAAATCCGAATATTCTAACCAATCAGAGAATTTAGAGAATACAAGGAATTCAGAATATTTCAGGAATTCTGTGAATTCGGAGAAATTTACGATTTCACAGAATTTAAGCGATTATAATCAAAAACTTTTAATTATAAAAATAATAAATAATTTTAAAAAATATTATTTAAGAAAGCTGAGCATTTTTTATTTTAAAAGCTATAAATTTGATATTGTACCATTTTTAAGCAATTTAAATTGAAAAATATTTAATTTCAAACGCTTTTAATCTAAAAATGGTCGATTTTTAAGTTGTAAAATTGTTTAATTTTTAAAAACTCAATATTGTTTGATATTAAAAATATTAAATAATAGCAAAATAATATAATATTAATTAATAACATAGTTTAATATTGAAGCCAACATGAATTATTTAACTAATCATTGGTTTGAATTATTTTTGAACCTCAAAATATAATTATTTTCAAACGAAACAATTCAAAACGATGCAATTCAAACGATTCTTGATTGTTTAACTTTAAACGATTCCAGTTTGAATTAATTTTGATGTTGAAAGTTTTCGAGTCCAATGTTGATCAACATGATTAAAAAGTTTTATTTGCAGCACCGAAGGATTTAAAAACGGGAAAGTCATACAAATTTTATAATATTTGAAATCATTACGACTTTTTGATATGATAAACTAACAAGGATATAAATGCCACTTATGCTTAACATGAAAAATTGTAATTATAATAAATTTAAGTAATAACATTATTTTTACGGAATATAATATCAGAAGTCAAAAACGTTCAAGGCTTCTTCTTTATTCAAAGTATTTTAAGATATAAAAAAATGAAAACTTATTATCTGAAAAGCCTTATTAATTATATTTGAACACATCAGAAAATTATTTAATTTGGAACATTTGTACTTTCACATTGTCCATACATTAAAACTTTTTATCAGAAGTAAAATTGTGTCTATTAAAATCTGAAAGGATTTACAGTTTACAAATTGATTAAAATTTTTTAATTTTTTTAGCATATTATTGAATTTTAATTATTAGCGAAAAAAATCCGGACGCAGTCAATTTGTAACCTTTTTATAATTTTATGAGTAAAATAATTTTTGAATCAATCTCAAGAATTCATTGAATATCTAAATATTCATAATATGCTTTCAAAATTTAAATTCTATCTTACAAAAAATTAACGAAGCAGTCAACTTAGAAATTTTTCATAGTTTTATGAGTCATATGACTGTTGTGTCAGTTTGAAGTTTATAAAAATTTACAATTACTATCTACATTTGCATTATTTGAATTGATTAGGTGTCGATTATTATCAGTAATTATACATGCGTATTTATGAATAAATTATTTCAGATAAAAGTTTCCTAGACAAATTAATACTAACAGAATATTATCCTAAATGCAACTTACCGGACTCACACAAAGGAAACCTTTCATCATCGATGTAATAAATCTTTAATGAAGTCTTTGGCAAGATAACTGAAGACTTCATTAAAAAATCCTATTTGAAAAGTTAATGCACTTTTTGGTCGAATACGTGCAGAAAAAAGAAGACTTATATGTTTGTAATTTTTTTTTGTCAATCTCTGCCAAGTACAGCCACGGAAATGTTGTATTGGAAACAGATTATTAGGGCTTGGCTTGTATTGGAAATCTGGCACAATTATGAACTGATTTGCATGAAATTTTTAACAAGAAAAAAAACATTGATAAGGCAATGTGTTAGGTGAAACTGGTATATAAATTGTTAATTGTTTCTAAGAGTTGAGGACGTTAACAGTTGTATTTTCATAATAAAGTTTAAACTTTATATTCAGACTGATTTTTCGATTGGCATCATATTTTGCACTAATATTCACTAAAAATAATCAATTTTCTAAAGAATTAAAAATTTTGTTAAGAGTATAAGTAAAAATCTAAATTTCAGTATAAAGTAATTTGAAGATTGATGCCGTTAAAAGTTGTTATTGGTGGATGTTTTTCTTCTTGCTTGACAAATTATATTTAACCTTACTTTCAGATTTATGAAAAACACTTGTTTATAGTTGGCCTGAATAGTGAAATTCCTGCAGATTTTAATAATACTGAATTTAAAACTTTTCGATAATAGATGATTCCACACAGGAAATTGTCAACATTATAAAATATCCGAAATAAATTAATTGAAGCAGAAAAATTTTCGAATTATAAAATTGTTGAATCTGGACAATCACAAAATTTTCTTAATAATAAATAAAATAAAAAATATGTTGTTTTAACAAAAGCATTTCATTTATTATGTCTTATTTTATTATTTACGATTTCTTAATTGTTTAGATTCGAAATTTCTTTTTCAGTGTCCGCTATTTTATTATGTTAGCAATTTTATGTCGGGAATTTTTAAGTTCGGTAATATCATAAACTTTTGGAAAATCATAAAGTTTTGGAAATTTCTTATTTCAAATATTTTCTTTTTCGGAGATTTCTTTATTGTTAGGAAATTTTCTTTTTCTAAGGTTTTCAATAATCCCTAAATATTTTTTGTTCAGTTTTCGGATCTTAAAATTAAAAAATATTTTATAGTGTCCCCGAATTTCTGGGTTAACTAGTCCATCCCTCTTTCTAACTCCCCCAATTCCGCGGGACGACTAGACACAGACTAACAAATTATGGAAATTTTGTTAAATGTAGAGTTTTTGCTAGTGAAAAGTAATCAATTAGGAAATTTAGAAAAAAAAAAATTTAGAATTTTTTGAACATGTATAATATGTTCATGTTTAATTTGTAGAAAAAAATGAATATGCTAAACCCGATTTTTTTCCATCTCGAATCGAAGAGTCATATAAATATTTTTCATTCATGGGAAACATTATTTTTCGTGATTATGGAAGTTTGGATTTTTTTGCGGTTTTGTAACGCTTTAAACAATACAAAATATTTTTTTCCAGAAAAGCAAAATAATACCATATTACTTTGATTGAAAATAAAGAAATTTCAAATTTAACATACTCAAGTTTTTTCATAAAAACTCGATAAAAAACATGGTTTTTGCATATTTGAGAAAAATTCTAATTAAACAACATGCCTTTTTTAATCTGTCATTTTTTTCTTACTGTTTACTAGGAAAAACTGTATAAAGAACAACTAAAAGGTTTACTTTCAAATAACCAAAAACAAATTAGCATGTATTAATGAAAAGTTTTAATTATCTTAGTTATAAGTTATTTTACCTAATATTAAATAATAAAATAACCGTTTTTGCTTGTTTTGATACAATAAAAATGTTTGATGAATAACCTCGTAAAAAAAATTATTTTTGTCACTATCGTGAAGCCTAAAATCATTTAAATGCCAATTAATTAGTGATAATACCGAAAATCTATAAAATCTGTAATAAAATAGATATTATAAATTAAAATGCACTATTTTGCAAAAGAAAGATTTTAAAAACTAATTTTCATTACTCAATCAAAAAATATTGAATTACCTGGAAAAACATGGCATTTTAAACAAAAATATATGTAAAGTACATAGGTTATATCATTTTCTCTATAAACGGACATTATGAAGTATAAAATAAGGAAGTATAAAGAAAATCAATGTAGGCATTTTTTAGGACAACAAAATCTAATGTTTATAAAAATCACAAATTTTTGTGTAAAAACATCAAAAATAATTATGAAGGAGCTGTTGGAATTAACTGGAACCTCAAAATTTGGATTCTCCGTAGTCTTGTAGACTAAGAGATGTTACAGTTAATTAAATTGAAACCCAGCCCAGCGTTACAGCATTTAGTGAACTAGTGCAATTCGTGTTTTAGAGACTCAAAAAGTGTATACAATAGAAAAAGTGCAATGCAATCCATTTTTTTAAATAATGTCATTATTAATCTACTTTTTTTTTACTACACAAATAAGTAGACAAAGTTGAAAAAAATCGATGATGTAAAGGTCTCGTTTGTCTTAGTACAGAATGGAATTCACCAGATTTCAGAGTATATTAGACAGCATTTTGTATCAACTCGCAGTTTCGAGAGAAATAGAGCTTTGAAGAAAAAAATATTAAATTTCTTTTTTTACGAAAATATTGTACTGAAAAATTCATTTCATAAAGCATACAAAAAGGTTAATATTATCCGGAAACTGTCACTCAGTAATAATTACAACACTTTATATTGTGTCTCTCGCCAGTGAATACGATTTACCCACAAAAAATGGGACCAGAGAAAAATGGTTTGAAGCAGCGATTCTCGAGCGAGGTGAATATTTCGCTGGCTCACCAATGTGTCTTTTTTTCTGCATTTGAATTTGAATCGAGCCAAAGCCATGTCCGACCTAAAGAACGACTGACCTGATTCTCAAATTTTTATCCGAAATTCTGGAAAAACGTAAATTAAAGCCAATGGATTGCAACAGTGTTTCACAGGTCCTAGGGATGTCCTTAAATTTCCCATAAAGTAACGGCAATTCGTTTGATTTGATATTTCGAAGTTACCTCCCTCGCATCGGGAGTTTTCCACCAACAAAACTTTCTCCTCCATTGCTCCTTTTTTCTGTCAGTGCTGCCGCGTACGTGATGGTGCATTTACATAACGCCGCTGCAAATTGTCAATGCGGCCAGCTTTGAAAATAAAATATGCACTGCTGTTCCCCGCAACTGGTACAGGAGCGCGGTACCGGGACTGGGGCGTGATTTAAGGGGCTGTGCAGACGAATAAATTTCGCCAAGTCCAACGTCCGGGGTAAAGGTGGGACTTTGCACACCACGCGAAAAATATACGCCGCGTGCGCGCTTTTTGCTGGGTGCAAAATATCCTGCCTCTATTTTTTGTACCAAGCTCTCCTTCCTTTCTTTTTTCCCCTTCCTTTGCTTTCGAGAGCTCAGTCTTTTTTTATTCTATTTTTTTTTTTCAAAGCATCCAGCGGTGTGTTTACCCGCGGCCAGTAAGCGTGAATAAAAGCAGCACAAAATTCTGTGTTAGTATGTGTATGTATATATCTTTTTTTTTTCGTTTGTAACTTTCCATGTTCGGATACCTGTCAATGGAGGCGTAAAAGTGATGGGAAAAACCGACTAGAGAAGTAAATCAAATGGATACTTCGAATCGTGCTTTGGATTCCTGTTTTCTTTGTTTGTACGAGTTTTTAGAGTGGAGTACTTCATTTATTGAAGAGCAATTTGGTTGATGTAAATATTAGAGCTGGTGGTAAATAAAAGGTGTTATATTGCATTTTTCGCATTTCTGTTCAGAAAAAAGAAAAGTAAAATTGTTTTTGTTTTTATGCTTTTTAATCAACTAAAAAATTGGACATTTCACCCATAAAAAAAATTGAGTTTACAAATATTTTTAAAAAATATTTGCTTTGACCTCCTGTACTTGGTTTAAACAAAATTATAATAAAACTAAGCAAACATACATTAAATTTTTTAATTTATTACTAATATAAGCTGTGGTAACAATTCTATGTATGGCGGCACTCATCCGTGTATAACCGATCCAAGCGCTGCTTAACTTCCGTGATCGAATGAGAAGCCTAAAGAAATTCCACGTATCCAAACGGATACATTCAAATAAATTCTGTTCAAAAATATTTCAAAAACTGTGATTTCAATTTTTCATCAGAAAGTGTCTTTTAAACTACCAATAAATTTCAAAATAATGAAGCCTTTTTAAAAGTTCTTAGGACTTATTTTAAATCTGAATTTTTATACAATTGGGTAATAGATATTGTCTAGAATATACTTAACAATAAATTAAACAATTTTCAAAGATTTGTTCTCTTAATTGCGATGCTTACATTTTCACAAAATCTCTCTTTGCAAAGCTTAAACTTCAGGAAAATATAGGAAATAATTAGAGCAATTCTTTTATTGTACTTCCTTTTTCGATGCTCCAAACCTGTCCTTCATGAAATAAAGACAAAAATATTCCAAAACAAATGATAGAGTATAAAAATTTGCAATTTAAAATAATTTTTAATTTCCTTGTATAAACAGAAACTGTACAAAAATATAGGGTAAAATAAAAAAGGTGGGGTATTTCAGAAAATCTTTTTTAATTTTTTTCTTCAAATTTCAAAACATAAAAAAATATTATCCAGAAAACTCCAACTTTTTATTCTTTTCAGCATTTTAGAAAATTTTCTGCTAATATAAAAAAACATCCTATTATATTTATGCGGGCTAAACCGTTCTTTAATCCAGGAGGATTTTTTTCTCAAAAAATTCAATTTTGGTCAATATGGCAAGTGATTTCAAAAAATATCATTAGATTTCATGTAATTTCACGGGATTTTAAAAGATGTCAAACGACTTGAAAAGTTTTACGGTATTTCCAAAGATTCAAAAGAATTTGCAAAAAATTTGACAAATTTAAAGCTATTTCTGAGAATTTCAGTGATTTTAAGAAATTCAAAACAATTTTATGCATTTTAACCCTTTTAGGGCTAGGCCTAGAACTCGACAAATAAAAATTCTGAAAAATGCAAAAAGTCTGTATGGTTATTTTCTGATCGATTTTTGCAATTTTCTGTTAAGAATAAAATAATTTGTAACCACCTTACGAGATGCGAAATAGTCCACTTCTGATCCAATCCAAGTATTTATTTATCGGAATTCTAATTTTGTTACATGATAATGAGGAAAATCAAAAATAGTGAGCGTTGCTCAGCTGCAATAGTAGCAGGTTATGGGTTAAAGAATTTCCTAGAATTTTGGCAGATTTGGAAGAATTGTATAACACCTATGAGGTTTTAGGATATTTAAAAGACTTTAAGGGATTTTTTATACATTTTTACGGATTTAATAAGATTTCCAAGTATTTCAAGTATTTTAAAGGATTTTAAAAAGCTCTAAAGGTATTTCAAAAAAATTTAAAGGATTTTAGAAAATATCAGATTTCAGGGAATTTTGAGGGCTTTTTAAAGGATTTATTGGATTTTAACGGTTTGTAAAGATTTAAAGTGTTTTTATAATATTTTTAAAGGTATTAAAAGAAATTTAATAAAATTTAAGGAATTTTCATAGGATTTCCAAGATTTGAAAGAGTTTTATCTCGTTGAAGACGATAACATCCGAAAACAGCCTACGGATTGCTTAAATTTACGCAGTAAAATGTAAAAATTGGATATTTAATTATAGCAAAAATTTAATAATTCTCAGAAAGCACTAAGAAATCAACATTTTAAATTAGTTTTATCTGGTTAACATGAAATGAACATTAAATGGTAGTAACGTTTCTGATTCAGCATTTGAAAATTAAGAAACTTGAAAACAAATAGTTTCGAATGTAAACTTTTAAAGCTAAATAACTTCAGTTGCAAGGACTTAAAAAATCAAACTATTTCAGAATTGCGCATTTAAAACTATTATTTTAAATCGAAATCATAAAAATTTTAAAGATGATAAAGATAGATTGGATAGATTTTATTATTTAAAAATGAGAGTTCAGTACAAAAAAAAAACATTCACTAATATTTTCACTGGCACAAATTGAAGAATGTTATATATTGCACCTAAAAAAATTACCTAGAAAATTATTTTTTTTTAATCATTATTTCAATTTAAAATAATCGCAGAAGTAATTGATGTTTTGGATAGGAAAACATAATATGGGTATACCTGTATCAAAGAACTGCTTACTATTTACTTTGGTGTGAATGTTCAACAGAGCAAGATAATAAGATATACAAACTTTTCCCGGTCGCCTACTCAAACACAAATACGTTTACGACGAAGTAGTAAAGGTCCGTGCATGGTCAGCCGTTCATGTTCCTGTTGCAGTTGCAACGGTTTGCTCACATCAGTGCACTGATATGAAATTCGGAGAAAAAATACGGTTCTTGATAAGACAAGTACTCAGAAGTACTTTTAGGATGAGAATCCTACTTAAATTTCCTAGTATGCATAACTTCATTTCCTATTTCTCTTGAACTAATATTTATCCAAAAATTTTACGTTTTGCCTCATAAAGGGTTCCTTCTGACCGGAAAACCGGAAACAAACAGGAATTGAGCAGAAATGCAAATTTGAACCGCAAATCACATTTTTAGTTTTCTAAAATGTAACTTTTGAAATGTTTCAAAAGAATCAACAAATTTTTCTAAGATATCTGTAAAAAATTTAATGATTTTGTATTTTGAGAAAATTAATTTCACAAGAATATTTCAAAATATTTTAAAAGAACTCCAAAATTGTCAAAAATGAATCCAAAAGATTTGATGGCAATTTTTCTAATTATGCAGGATAAACAAAAATTATGATACGAGATATTTGATAAATTTTATGAAAAATTGGAATTATTTTAGACGATATTTGAAAGAATTAGAAGGCTTGACAAGATTCCAAAACAATTTGTTGAAAATATTTCAAAAAATTGAAAATACAATGTACATTTTTAAAGATTGTGATTAAAAAGTTTCGAAGTTTTTTAAGAATCTTAAAAGGCGAAAAGAAAATTTAAAAAAATAACTTAAAGTTCCTAGAAAAATTATAAATGATTTTTTATTTTAAGAAGTTGATTTTGAAAAAATTTTTTTTTAATTTTCAAAAGATTCTAAGAAATGTCGAAAAATTTCTGAAAGATTTTAAGGCAATTTTTTTACTTTGAAATATTTTTTCAAAGTATTAGGAATAATTCCAGTCAGCTTAAAAGATGTCTTGAAATTATTCTCATAGTAGAAAATTCACCTTTTTGGTTGAGAAAATGAATAATTTTGTTAAACATCAAATATTCTGGTGGAGGAT
>JAUELO010000139.1:1667544-1686145 GCA_032357855.1 Amphibolips quercusostensackenii
AAGGTCACTTCCACACACCAACATTTGGCCTGCATATTCAGCTCATATTTAAAATCGGAGACGCCCATTCCGCAGTGGCTGGTGTAAGAATGCAGTATAATCCTACCAAAAAAAGGCGACTTGTTTAACTAAGGAAATTACAGGCCAATAACTTGTTTCAACATGCTGTTTAAGATCTTTACAATTGTCCTAAGCGACAGGATTGTTTGAAGAATTGAGACTGTGTGGAAAGAGATGTACGAACAATATGGCTCAAAAAAACGTGCAGCAGGATGTAGAGTGAACTTACTAATTGACAAGTGTATCTACAAAGGCGCAGAAGCTCATCAGCGCGTCTGTCAATGACCTGTCTTGACTAGCGGAGAGCTTTCGATTCAACCTGTCATAGACTTATCATTTTTTAATTAAAAAGCTTGAAAGTTCATCAACATAGTGAGATGTCTAGAGAGATTGATGCTCCTTCGGAAAACTAGATTTATTATACAATCTGGAAATTACCGTGTGACAACGAACGACCTCACCTTCTAGAAGGGTGCCTTTCAGGGCGATACCATAAGCCCTCTGCTATTTTGCATCACACTTCTGCCTCTATCTCTCGTACTACGCAATTCTCCTGGATACCTCTGCGGTGATACTAATCATCGCGAGCATGAGGTTACTCATGTATTTTATAGGGGTGACATAAAGATTTATGGTTCTGGTGCAAGAAAACTTAAACTTGCTTCAAATATTTTCAAGGGTACACAGGAGAGATTAGTATCGATTTTGGTTTGGATAAAGGTGTTAAGATTCTTCTGAAGAAAGAAAATATTACTGGCGTTTCCGTGGACCCCCGAGTTTCTAGATATAAGTGTTATTAAACATTTTGATACTAGAGAGACCTATAAATACCTGTGCGGGTCTCTAAGCCACTTTCAGTACGTAAAATCAGTGAAGAAGTCTCTGCAAAGCAGATAAAAGCATCTTCTTCGACATACTTGGTCTTCAAATCTGTCGTTGTCGAACAAGGTGTCTGAGACTAACATGCTTGCCGTCCTGGTTCTACTCTACTCGTTTAGGGTGTTTTAGTGGATGAATTACGAGCTTACGGTTTGTGATATCGCCACGTGTAAAATCATGCATACGTATGCATAAGAGCTTGCATGTTAATACGTCCGTTCCGCGATTATATATCTCACGCCGTCTGGTCGGAGGCGGACTTCTGAATCGCCAATGTCTTTATAACTGAATTGTTCTGATTACGGCTTATATTGTTTTAAACGGCAGAGATCCTGTCCTCAAAATAGTCAGGAATCACGATATAGTTGGCGAAGGAGCGTTCCTTTACAAAGCTGCGGAGCAGGCGTCCGAGACCCTCAGCCTGAATTTTAACATCAGAGGTGCGGAAAGTGCATTAATCTATCTAGATGCCTCACTTCTAAAAGCCGAAGTAAAGAAAGCAAAGGTTGTGAAATTCTGCTAACAGCTACTCGACAAAAAAATGCACGAGAACTTTCACAGAAATGTAGAAAATCAGTCCTTATCAATGGAACAATTTTTTGCTTTCCTCAGATCAACAGGACTTAATTCAGGTACAGAGGGTTTTATTTTTTCATGCCAGGACGTTGTTATTTCTACCTTGGTATACAGTGGCCGCATTTTACGTAAAGAATTTACCAGTAATAGGTTCAGAGCGTGTCATGCACATGCTGAGTACCTAATAGTAGATTGCATATTAAGAAGGAGAACAAAATGTTTTAATGGCAAGGGTAATGTTTTCAGAACGAGTGGTAGGCAAGGGCCGAAGGCCCAAGCCGGACACAAGTTTCGAAAATAATTCCCGAGCTGTGAAAAAACATCTCCGTGACATGCATTGTACTTTTTGTAGTAGTAACGCGAAAAATAAATAGCGTGTTTTGCTTCGTAACGGATTTAGCGTGGACTCTCTTTTCAAGTCGACGAACCAAGCGCATGTAAAAGCACTGCAAAAGAAATGTGGCACTTACCTGAATCTCAAAGTTTTCGTTATATCCAAAATGCGTCTTCTCTTATATTTTTCAACATTTTGGATGATTTTTGGGTCGCAAAAACAAACCTAAACAAACGAGAAAAAAAGAGTTGCTAGAGCTGTCACTTCACTTATCGCTGGTTTCTGCCATTTTTTATACCACGTTGTTCCTCGCTGCAAACATCGACATATCTCCGTCTCTTTCTAAACACGTCGACCTTGCTTGCGTCCTCATATTATTTCTAGTATATAATGTCGGACTTGACAGCATATTAGAAGTGTTTTACTGCATGGTGCAACATTATATATGCGGTGAAAGACATCTGTTTATTATTTTTTAAACTTGTGTGTAAAGGATGTTTGAAATATTAGCAATTTTAGAAATAAATAATTTTTTAAATTGTTTCTTTTCCTATTCTGGAAAATTAAATAGTCTTAATAGATTGATTCAGAATCACTCACTAATTTTTTTTTTTAACTCTCTAAGTCGCTATTGATTGATCAAGAATGGTCATCGAAATCTCGTCAATAGGTCATTCCACACTAGGGTGGTCCTTATCTTTCAATTTTGGATTCTTCTTGGTTTCACCCTACTTTTTTGTTGGAATGACCAAAAAATGAGCTCCACCAAATTTCAGCGAAATCGGCTAATATTTACATGTGGCCCAAAGCATTCAAAGTTTTACATGCAAATAACATGGAGAAAAGTAACGTGAAATTTCAAATGCAGGTAATTTTTTTTGCATTTCATCGGAATTCTTTGGCTCTGCACAATTATTATCTTTAGACTATTCTGAGAAAATTTATTTGCACGGAATTTTGTTTTTTTTCAAAATTTACCAGATGGTGGACTCCTAAATTTGAACCGGAATTACAATTTCCACAATTAATAACAAAATCTCGTCAAATTCGTGCAAGAGGTAGATTTATTTATTAGAAAGCACGTGAGGACAGTGAAAACTCAAAATTTTGAAACAATTCAAGGCGGCCGCTCAAAATGTTTTTTGTTAACTCATTATTTCTTTGTTTCTTGATGACAATTTTTTAAGTTTCAATTAAAAGCTACATTATTGTAAAGAAACATATTTCGTAATGCATTAAAATCAAAATGTTGAAAAATTGAAATTGGCGCCTCATGAAATACTGAAAAACTCGTATTTTCTATGCTTTTCGTCCAAAAAACTTCAAATTTTAAAGAAAAATCAATTGTATTGTTACAAGGTGTATTGACCATACACATTGTAAGGTTCTTCAATTAAGAAATCGATGCGTCTCAAAGACGCAAACAAATATATCATTACATTACTGTTGTATTCCCAATAATAAATCAGTTTTCCTCATATCAACAATATATTTTTTTAATTTATATATCGGTATTGTTAGATAATAAGAGATGATAGAAGGTTCGTCAATGGGTCATTAGTCTAGAAAACGCGAACAAACATGTCAGATACAGTATTGCAGTATTCCTAATATGAACAAAGTTTTTTCATATAAACAGAAAACACCAATTTTTGTTTGAAATTTCATAAATTGGTACAGGTGGGACATAAAAGGTTCAACAATAGGACGATCGATGCGTCTCGAAGATGCAAAAAAATACTTTAGATATCGTATTGCTGCATTTTAAATATCAAAAAAGCTTTTCTCGTATAGACAAGACAAGATTCTTGTTTTAAATATCTGAACTAAAAAAAACTACTTTTAAATGAGGAAACTAGCTTAAAATCCTATCAGACCTAAATATCAGTCAGAGTTACAATTTTTTTAAATTTTATAGTCATAGTTCTTTTAGTTTTTTAGATATAGTGAACCAAAATAAGTTACACACATACACATACGGTATTTTTCTGCAAGTTGTATTTTCAAGCTCCTGGGGTAAATTTATACCGTTATATGGCAAAAAAGTAGATTAAAAAATCTGGGTCATTACAAACCTCCCTTTAAGAGGAAGCAATTAGGGTTCTTTTTTTTGCCTGGAAAAGCTGAGGTTTTTTTCTTTAAACATATTGAGGTTAAAATATGGACATATTATTATTTATTCGTTAAAATTATTGTTTCAAAACGGAATGGGATTCACCAACTGACCCAATAAAAGTCCACAGATTTATCAGGATTTTAACAGATTTCAAGCGTATTCATAGAATTTTCAAGGATTTTAAGTATTTTAAGAATTTTTAAAATCTTTGAGCGTCTTAAGCAGTTTCAAAAGATTTAAAAGATTTTTTTGCAGCCCAAGGATTGCACAAAAATTAATTAATAAATTGAATATTATTTCAAAGATTTTTAAAGCTTTTTAGATTAAAAATAAATTTATTATATTGCAAAGGATTTCCTAAATTTTATATAAGTTTTTTGAAAGATTTCATAAGATTTAAATTGAAAATTTGTAAATAATTTCAAAATTTTCGTTAACGTTCGGTTTTAAAGAATGTCCTTGAATTTCGTAAGGTTTGAAAGGATTCATAGTACCGAGAAGATTTTGGGATAATGAAAAAAATTCCAAGAAATTTCAGACGGTTTCAAGGATTTACAACTATTTTAAAAGATTGGTTAGCGATTTTCGAGCATTTCAGTGACTCAGAAGGATTTTAAATGCTCTCAATAAGGTATTTCAATCAATATCCCAGGATCTCAAAAGGTTTCATAGGACTTCAAATATTTCAAATGATTTTAAGGTGTATCATCAGATTAAATGTAATTTCAACGCATTGTGTAGCTTTTTAATGGAATTCAAAGAATTTATTACTCAGAATTGAGGCATTTCGAATGTTTGAAATATTTGAAGATAATTTGATATATTTCGGTTAATTTTCGGTTTTTAAGAATTTTCTTGAATTTTGAAAGATTTGAAAGAATTTTATAAAACTTATAAGATTTGAGGATATTGAAAAAGATTTCAAGGAAATTCGGAGGATTTCCAAGATTTACAAATATTTCAAAGAATTTTTCAGGAATTTTGTAAGATTTTAAAGGATTTTAGCAAGTCTAAGGGATTTAAAGGCTCTAAATAGAAGACATTTCATGACAATAAACATTCATTTAAGAATTGATTCACAAGAATTAAGGGATTTCACCGGATTTTAAGGAATTCCATATATTTTTAATAAATTTCTAATAGATTATGGAAATTTTAAAAAATCGCGAAAATCTTTAATGATTTTAAAGAATTCAAAAAATGGTATGCTGTTTCACAGAATTTCCTGAAATTTCGAAAGACGTGGAAGTATTTTGTAGAAATTTCATGGCTTTAGGATATTTGAAAACAATTCAAGGAATTTTAAAACAATTTTCACAGACTTAGTCAGATTTCCAGGACTTTAGGAAATGCTAGGTTTAATGAAAACTGACGAGTTTATTAAGTGTTTTTTATTTTATTTTAACGGAAAGTAAAGATTTGAAGTGATTTTATGATATTTCAAGGATTATTAAAAAAAATTTCATAATATTTAATGAATTTTAATAGGATTAGGAAGATTTGAAGGATTTTTAGTTTTTGTTAATTTTGAGGGCTACATTTTTTAAATTGGCATTAAAAGTAACGTTCCTTATTGAGCATTTAAAATTAAGAAACTTCAAGGCAAATATTTCTGAAATAAAAATATTGAAGGTAAACAACTTTACTTTTAAGGCCTCAAAAACTATTTCAGAATTGCGCATTAAAAATCACAATTTTAATTTGAAATTATAGAAATTTTTAAGATGACATAAATCATTAGGTGATATATCAGGTATTATCAAATGACATTAAAAGTGATTAGATAGATTTTGTTATTAAAAAATGAGATTTATGTACAAAAAAAGACTTGTTCTGAAAACGTTAAAAATTACATGAAAAAAGTAAAAAAAAACTTTTGCCTTATTATCTTTGACCTGTGAACCCTTAACTTTGACAGATGCTTACTAAACTTTCAATCTAACCTTTTCTACCACTCTCCTGATTTTTTAAATTACTAGAGAAATTATATCATATTTAAACTCTTTCTGATTCTTTGCAAATTAAATGGAAAATATGAAAAAATTTTACCTGTTCCTCTTTTATTAAACATTTTATTTTTCAAAAGTCTTTTTTTCTCCATGCAAAAACCACGCTCTACGAGAGTTGGAGGGTTGATTCGAAAATGCAGCACTCAGCAAATTAATATTCCACAGAAGTTGCATATGGTCGGTCTTTGATACTTCCATTTCTGATAGTAATTCCTCCAAGTTCAATATTGACTGTCGTTCAAAACACAGAAATTATCTTATTTCGAATCGGACAGTTTGATAATTTCAAAGTGTGCGAATAAGCATTGGTTTTCAATATCTCACGTATAATGCTGATCATGTACACATATAGAATTTCGTACATATGTGCGCACATAATAGTAATTTCCTACCGATGGACATTAATTTCGCAAGCTATGTACAATCCCAAGGCAAATTTGAACATTTCACCCTAGTACAGTTAATGAATCGATCGCATGGACAGAGATAAGAAACTTTGATACCAGATATCAAAAATATATTTTGAAACTTAAACTATAACGTAAGACAATGAGGGAGGGGGTTAAAATTTTTCTGTTTCTTATGAATTGAAAAAGCAGTTCAACTTTCAACCAAGTATTTGAATTATATACAAAGAAAAAAAAAATTTCGACAATAAAATTGCATTTTTGATTAAAAAAAGATGAAATTTCTACCAGAAGAGATGAATTTATCATGAAAAAGATAAATTTCCAACCAGACTTGAAAATTCAAATTTTGAATTTCGAAGCCAAAAAAAACAGGTTTTAATAAAATAGTTGAATTTTCAACCAATAAGATTAATTTTCTACTAAAAAAGATGATTCTCAACAAAATACATAAATTTTTAATGAAATAGTTAAATTTCTAACAAATAAGATTAAGTTTTTATCAAAAACACGAATTCTCAACAAAATATATAAACTCTTAACCAAATAGTTGGATTTTCAACCAAAAAGATTAACTTTCTGCCAGAAACGAGAAATTTTCAACTAATTACATCAATTTTCAATCAAATAGATAAATTTTCAAACTAAAAAAGATAAATTTCTAACAAAAAATAAAATAGTTTAATTTAAATTAAAAAAAAATTAATTACTGATACAAGAAAAATCACAAAACAGTTGAATTGTGAGCCGAATAGTTAAATTTTCAGTTAAAAAAATTATTTTGTGACATAAAAGTCAAATTTTTGAATAAACTAGTTCAATCTCAACTAAAGGAAAAATTTTGCACTATAATTATAAATCTTTAACCAAAAATGTAAAATTTTAAGGAAGTAGTACAACTTTTAAACCAAATGCTGTATTTTTAACCTAAAAATATGGATTTGAAATGAAACATTTATGAATTGATATCTCAAGATAAAAAGATTTAAATTTTAAATAAAAAATAATCGAATTTAACAAAAAAAAATTCAAAAAAATATTTCAGTTTTCAACAAAAACAGATTAATTTTTAACCAAACAGTTGCATTTTCAACAAGTAAAAAAAACTGATTTTCGAACAAAAGTTAAGAATTTTTAGCAAAACACATAATTTTTAACCAAACAGTTCAATTTTTTACCAAGTGGATTGATTTTATAGCAGTAAGGATGAATTTTTAATGCAATAGATAAAGTTTCAACTTAGCAGTTGGACTTTCAAAAAAATTGTTGATTTTTCTACCAAATTAATAAATTTTTTAGCCAAAACTAAAAATTTTCTACATACAGTTTTATTTTCAACCCAAAAAGATTTCAATTTTAAATAAGATAGGTAAATTTGAACAAAAACGTCCAATTTTTAACAAAATACTTGTATTCTCGACTTAAAGAGTTAATTTTTTATCAAAAAAATTTTATTTTTAACAAAGGAAATTTATTTTTCACTACAAAAAACCAAATTTTCCAACAAAATACATCAATTTGCAACCATATAGTTAAATTTTGAACCAAGAGGATTATTCCTTTTAGCCAAAAAGACGAATTTTTAACAAAATACATGCATTTTTAAGAAAACAGTTGAATTGTTAACGAAATAGTTGAATTTTCAACCAAATTGTTAAATTTTCTACCAAAATGTTATATTTTCGAGACAAAAATCTAAAAATCTTACAAAACAGTTAATTTTTCACTCAAAAACGTGATATTTCAACAAAACATAAAAAAAATCTCAAATTGGTGAATTTTTAAGCCGAAAATACGAATCTTCAGTACAACGATAAAAAGGGGCAACACTGTGGAGCTTGCGATAAATAAATAGGAATTTTGATCATTTATAGACTAAAGAATGATAGTTTAAATAAACATTAAATTCGTTTTTACTACTTTTAAAATATTAGATTAGAAAACAGGAAATTTTGGTTAACAAATAAAGTTAATTTTTCACTGCACACTTTTTGATTTCGCACAACACCCTTTTAAATTAAGACAAAAGCAATGATAAAATTGTATGTTTGTAAAACTAAATATTTTTTATTAATAACATATTATATTTTCTAAAACTAATTTCATTAAGGTTTCACGTTTATTAAATTAACAGAGTTTAGATTTCATATTTATGTTTGTTCCCGAAGCTTATCAAATCTTTGTTTAAAAATACATTACTAGAAAATAAAGTGAATTAAGCTTGAAATAAGCCTAAATCATCGTCCCGATTCTTTGTCTGAATAATTTAAACCTTATTTCAATCTCAACATAAAACGCGAATCCGAGCTACAAATATTATTTTCAGTTACCTTTATACTTTATTTTTCACATTTTAATTTTGTTGAAAGTCCACTAAATTTGAAAATCACGTACGTGTAGCAGTTCAAACGGAACGATAACGCCTGACCGCGAAATTATAAGCGTATTGAGATTGAATGCATTAATAATGTATGCGATTAACTTCGTAGCGCTGCTGTACAATAAATTGGCTCACTCTGTGAGTTGCCGCTAATGATGTACTAATATTTAACAATCCGAAACTCGGATTTACCAGGAGAACGTGTAATCAAATATAAAAAAACGAAAAAAACAAAATGATGTTAAATACGAATAACTGAATATGGTGAAAAAATTGTAATCAGACTTTTTAAAAAACGAACTGATGTTAAATACTGAAAACTAAATATGGCAAAAAGATCACTGCTTCGTGCTTCAATCGATAAACAATTTAAGTGTTTTGAGAGCGATAGAACATTGAATCGCTGATTTGTAATCGAGAAATTGCAAAACAAATTACACAAATATGGCAATTTCTATTTTTAACCTGTAAAATTGAATTATTTTAAATAAATTTACCAATATCGTATTTAAAACATATAACTATGTATCAATATTCGTGAGAGTTGAACACCGTCAAGTAAAACAAAACGGGAATATCTTTTCTCGAAAAAACGCTAGTTTTCGTACATGCATTGAATCAGTAACTATCGTTACTTCTTTGGTTACTTCTGTATTTGAGAAATAAATGCTGAGAAAAGTAATTCACGCTTATTTCTGTTTTTATTCTTTATTTTTAAAAGCAATAATTTTTTGATGGTTTCGTCGTTCAGTCTGTCATAATTTGAATAGTAAAAATGACAAAATAATCAACAAGCAATATAATTGAATGATTTTCATGAAAAAAAATCGTGAACTGAATCTTGAATGTAACTAACAAACTGATAATGTTTATAGTTACTGTTACCGAAAAGATGGAGCTAGTTACTTTCCATCACTGTATTGGATATGTCAGTTAATTTTTCCCCGATTTGCATTTAAACCTTTTAAAACCAATAAAAAATTGCAAAACACTAACTTATGGACATATATTTTCTGTCTTTGGTAAACTGGATTTAGCAGATTCGGAAAGCATATAAAATCTATTATTTTTAGTAATTAGACACACATACAGCTTACACTATTCAACCAATTTACACAAAAATTAAAAAATAAGTTTTTATATGCAATTCTTCATCCGTTTTCAGAAGGTTTTGATTGATTTACTGACAAATCGAATTTTCAGTGATTAGTCACATCTACTGCCTGTGTAGTATTCAACCGACTGGTACACAAATTTCTAGATAATTCTGTGTAAATCTAACAGACCTTTGCCTATTTTAATTTAATTAAGGGCTTCTAGAATTTATAGCATCTCAATAGGGAGCAATCATATTGTTTCGCATGCCATCATGGGAAAATTGTTTACAATAGTATATAGCAATACATATTTTTAAATATTCTTCCTTACTTTTTTCATTTTTTGCATAGAGAGTGCCCATTAATTATATTACATACGTATAATAAATTTAGAATCAAGAAGCTAACCATTCTCACACATTAAAGGCCAATATCCGACAAAATGAGCCCAGCTTTTATTTGTCTGGAATCAAGTGTACACATTTCGTCGCCCTAAAGTTATAGTGCGCCATGTTTCTCAACTGTCAAACTGAGAAAATTAGGTTCAAAGTTTAACCATTGAAATGTTAGAAAATGTCAAGATAGATTTATCGGACAATAATAATGCGTGATCAAGAACATATTAGAAAAAATTTTAATACCGATGCGAAGTACTATGGGTGTATTCACTATTAGTGCATTTATTTGTGCTCATTTTATGAGCAGTTTACTTCGACATAGGTATCAAATACATTTTCTTCCTCATATAAAGAGGTTTTTTTGTGAAAATAGAAAAAAATAGACACTTTCAATATTCTTTAAGCTTATGTCTTACCGAAAATCAGAGAGACCATTAAAAGGCAAATGAGTGAGTTCCATCATGATGAGTAAATTTTTAACTTACTTTAGTGTTATATTTAGAAAAATGTTCCTATACAAGCAATGTAACCTTTCTTTAAACTTCGTAAGTTGCTATTGATTGATCATGAAATGCCATCGAAGATTTGTCAATAGCTCAACTGATGCATCTCGAAGACACGAAGAATCAAATTAATTTCTAATATATAAAAAAATTTCCTTATATAAAAAAAAGGAATATATTTTGAAAAAATATAAGTAGGTATTGGTAGATCATAGGAGGTCATGAAAGGTTGTTCTGTAGGTAAATCGATGCGCCTCGAAAACGTGAACTAGTACATCATATATAGTACTATTGTATTTCCAATATTAAAAAAGTTTTTCTTTATATAAACAAGACAAACAGTATAAAAAATTATGGATAGGTATTGCTAGTAGATCATAGTAAATTATAAGAGGACATGGAAGATTCTTTCTTCATTAGATGATTCGACACATCTCGAAAACGCGAGCAAATGTATCAGATATAGTACTGTAGAGTCTTAAATGTTAAGAAAGTTTTTCACATATAAACAGAATAAAATATTTTTTTAAACTTTATACATTGGTACTAGTAGGTCATAAAAGGTTCCGCAATATATCGACCGATGCATGTCGAAGACTCAAACAAATAAATAAAATGTAGCATCATTTTATTTCAAATGTAAAAAATTTTTTCTCACATAAACTTGGTAAAATCATTTTTAAAACGTTTAAACGCAAAAAAACTCTTCTGATTGGCCATTCTAGTTTAAAATCCTGTTAGACCTGGTAGTCAATTGTTGATACAATTCGTCCATATTTCAGAAAGATTGCTCTTTTACTTTTCGAAATATGGTGAACAGAAAAATGTTACATTTAGGGAAATTTTTTGAAAATTGTATTTTCGTGTCCCTGTGGCCGAATTATATCGATATAAGTTAAAAAATTAGATTTGAATATTGAGGTTATTACAAACCTTCCTCTATAAGGAAGCAATATTATTATGAACGTATTTTAGCTTATGTGGAGAATAGGTTTTGGATATGGAGTAATGTGAAATAAAAAAAATTAATTTTTTCTTAGAATTATATCAAGCCATGTCCATAAAATATTCAGAAGTAAACTGTTTATAATGAAAACCTTAGGTAAACAGTTTAAAAAATGATAGCTTACATTATTCTACTGTATTCCATATCAATACACAAAGCAAAAAAGGACATAGTGTAATATAACTTTACTTTTTAATTAACGTTACTATTTTAATTAATAACTGTAACAGATGAAAAAATATTTTTAGAACAAATTTATTTAGAAACAAAGCTTAACACTTACTGAGCCTAAAAACAATAATGGTTCCAAATTCTCAACAAGTGGACATGTCGTATTATAACTGAAGGGTGACGATTTCGTTAAATCTCGTGGAATTCCTGTAAATCTTTGCAATCCCTTGAAAGTCCATGAATTCTTCTGAAAATCTGGTACATCCTTTCAAGTTGTTTAAATCATGTAATAATTGTTTGAAATATTTTTAATTACATAGATATCGCACATCATCTCTTGAAACCCCTTTAAAACGATTGAGCTCCCTGGAAAGCTCTTAAAATCTTTGAAAACTGTGTAAATCCCTTACAATTCTTTGAAATTTGGTGAAATTTGTTTACAACCTTGAAATTTCTTCAAATCTTCAAAATAATATAAAAATCCCGTATTATCCTTTAAAATACGTGGAAATCCCTTAAACTCTCTAAAAATCTATTAAATTCCTTAAAATTCCGTAAAAAATGTTGAGATCCCTTGAAATCATTAAAGTCCCTTGAAATATTTTAAAAGCCAAAAAAATTTCTGGGAATTCTTTCTTCGAAATTTCATTAAATCTTCTGAAATTTTAGGAATTTTACTAAATTTTCTATTTTGGTTGTAAAGGAGATGTTTTTGGTTCCATGATGCCTTCACATCGCATTAGTTTTCATAATTTGTTACTGCGTAATATTTAATTTGAAAGGAATCAATGTGATTCATGTGTTTATCACCAATCCTTAGCGATCTTATCCAAAGTCCTTCGAAATGACGAGGGTTCGAATGTGAATCGAGGGAAGTGGGAGCTCAGTACGCTCATGACTGGCGAGTCTATCGAGACGAATTTTTATTGTATACGGGCTTTCGTGTTTTTCTGAATAAATTTAATTTTAGTGAGAATTTTAGTTTCGGAGTTATACTTGACTTATCGTTCATCAAACTTTTATGATAAAATTCTTACAACTTCACGTGCCAAGAAAAACAATAAAAAATCAAAAGGAAACAAAACTTGAGCGCGTAGACATAACTTAAATAAAAAATTCGGTAACAGTCAAGTTTTTTTCTCATACATACTTTGAAATCTTTTAAAATCTGCCTTTTAGAATTCATGAAAATACTTCACCATCTCTTTAAATCCTTTATAATTCGTTAAAATTCCGTGACTTCTTTTGAAATACTTTAAGATTTCTCAAAATCTTTCAAAATTCTTGAAAATATTGCAAAATGGCTTGTTAAAAAGATATTCTCTCTGAATTTCTTTTAATACCTAAAAACTTATTTAATCACTAGAAATCTTTTAATATTCTTAAAAAATCTCTTGAAGTCTCGTTTACAGTCAAAATAATTGATACATTGTCAATATATTAAGTAAAAATATAAAACCTTACGTAAGAAAAGGTCTAAATTTTCAGAAATCAGTTTTACGTAAGAAATGCATGTTCTTGTATAAAAAATTAACACATTTTTTTACCTAGGATCATAATTATACATCTCAAATTATGTAAAATAAATATCAATACTAGTTATATGCATTATATTGTATTGAGTAGATGCTTTTGGCAAAATTTGAAACCAAAACAGTTACTTCATAATTATCTTAATTAAGTAAAAGTTAGAAGTGTAAATTATTTAATATTAAACAATTTTAAACTGTAAGCTCATGATTTAAAATAGACTGAAAAAAATTGAACAAATAAGGAAAAAGATAATTTGAAGTGTTTTTAATTAAAGACGTTTATTAAAACGAAATAGCTAGGCTCAACGAAAATATTTGTCCTACGCTCATAGAATTTTGGGTGAACCCAGACACGACCTTCCCAGAAAGGGGCCTAATAAGTAGTTTTTTGTTCAAAGTGAAACTGAATATGCAAAAAGTGCCCATTATCTGTCCTTAACTTAACTGAATTCTGCAATAAAAAGCATATTAATAAGCTCCTAATAACCTAAAAATTGATTAGAAAGTATCATGATTGTCGTTAAAGGATCTGAGTAATTTCTAAAATATCCGCTGATATTAGAGATTCAAATATAACTTAGGATAAATCGTGACATGTATCACATTGTCGAAAACGGATTCATGTATCATAAAAACAAACCAAAAATTTCTATAAAAGTCACTCGGGAACAATTTAAAAATTAAAATAAGATTATAAAGTTTCATATTATTTTAATTTTCCTGTAATAGTTTTTAAATTATAATTCTTGAGTCATAAAGAGCTAAAATAAAAATATTCAGCAATAAAGACTACAAAAATCTATGGTTAATTTTCCGAAAAAGGTCTTTTGGATATGCATAGTGGAAAAGAGATCTAACGTGAAAAATTAGTCAGATTTTTTTTCTGCTGTAGGAATGCTGTTCTTAATTCCATTACAAATTGAACTTAACATTCAGCAAAAGCGATATATAAAAGCTTATTAACCCTGATTGAAAAATATATATGTGGTTATTAAATAAAATTTAGGCAATGGATTTTCTAAATTAGAAAATTGGTCTTAACTTGAATAATTAAAATATTAAATTAATGAATAATTAGAAAAAAAAATAAATTCTTAAATTTTTTCAGTCTGAAAGATAAAACTGTAATTACAATCTTTTAGGTGGACCCACAGAAATCCAAAAATCGACATCGAAATGCACTTCGAAAACTTTCCGATATAAATATTTTTGCATTATTCAACAAATTCTAGTGATCAAGTTTTATAGTTTGAAGATAAATTTTCGTTTGTTTCCATTAAAAGTTTCTAAATCTGAATCCCCTAATGCAACAAGCTTCAAATTTGCTTTTTTTCTATCGAGTTAAGCAAATCGTATTTTGCATGCTGTCCTGAAAATGTGCTTTCTCTGTGGAGACGACCGAGAAGTTTCTGCCACACCATTCGAAAACTTTAAAGTCCATGAATGCATCTGACTCGTTTCTCGTTTTCCGCTGCATAATCATACCAGGGGTTGAGCACTACTTTAAAATTCGAGCGAAACAGGCCAGCACGTTACTGATTCATAGCAGGCGAAATTTGCAGAGTTCTGGACCCGATGCAAGAATATTCGTTATACTGAGCCACGGGATAACACTTATTAAAGAACCCGTAAAAAACTGCAATCAACCGTGTTTTATTTGCGGGATTAAACTGCAGCCGACATCTCGCTAGGCAATGGAAAATTGACTTTGGAAATTTGATAAAATTTAGTCAATAGGATTCACTTTGACATTTTACAGTCGAATAAAAGACAAAAATAAATTATCTAATGTTGAAAATTGGTCGTTTAATATTATTTTTAATTTTATAAACAAGTACCCAATGTAGAGATTTGGAGACAGAAATAGTTCTTTTTATAAATTCTCCTCAAGTTATGTTGCGAGATGTTTAGTAATGATTTTATAAAAATTTGGTGAAAAAATTGCCAATGTGGTCATTTAAAGGGAAATGGAAATTGTTTTTTTCTTAATTGTCCATAAATTATATTGGCAATGATATTTAGTGTTAGCAAATATCAAAATGTGTCAATAATATATTATTTATTAATTTTTAAATCAACAAATTTAATTTCTTTTTGCCTTTGAACGTCCATGCTACAGATTTGTTTATAAAATATGCACTTATAAAATAAACAAGTAATATCGAATGCAAACTTATACGACTTTCTCTTTCATGGTTTTTTCTTCCCCAATACAAAACAATTTAAATAATTATAAGATTCATTCCGTTAATGAGAGAACTCTATTATAAAATTGGTCGCTCAGAATCTTTGGGTTTCTCGCAGTTTCAATAGCAGGACCAATTAGTCCATTTAAAGACGGGAAAAAGGATAAGGGACTGCAGACAAAAACAGAAACGCCATCTTCTTCAAAGAGAGTGTTTAATTTCTTCTTACTTTGGTCGTTCTGTTCTACCTTTCGTTTCACAGTATTGTTTGTATCTATTGTTCTTGAAGAATATGCCCTAAATAGGTATAATATTTAACTAAGGCAATTAATTGTTACCATTATCCTCCAAGTTTTAACTTCGCGTGGTTGAAAATAAGCCCTGTTTCGGCAGACGCTGCTTACAGTAATTGCAGTACTCGTAAATACGGTTGTACTTTATAAAGGAATCTGATAGTGAACGCTTGCCAAGACTTTGTCTCTCGAGTTCATTCTATTATTAACAGCATTAGCATCTAGGCCCTTGCATTTAAGCAAAGAAAATCTCAATTTTTTTTGCCAAGAAGTTTATTTTATTATATTGAAATAAGAGTGCTATAATAAGTGTCAAATGAAGAAGTATATAAGTTTGTAGGTTGAAATTTAAAAAGTGTAGAACAAGTCTGACTATTTTTAATTTTTAATTTTCTTCAGAAATTTTGGCTTTCTCATAGAGGTAGCTTTGTGATGCTGACATTTTCGAAAATTGTTAAATTTATTTAATTAAACGGTCGTCTGTTTAAAAATTTATAATACAATGTTCTAAGCAATTGTCAGGATGTATGTATGTATGTATGTGTGTATGTATGTATGTATGTTGTATGTATGTATGTATGTGTGTATGTGTGTGTTGATGTCACAATTTTTTGTGAACACGGTAACTTGAAAACGGTTGCAGATAAATTGATGAAATTTGGAGTTTTTATTTCTATCGCTAATATCTTGAAACTAACCAAAGGATTTTTAAAAATATTGATTAATTTTTTTTAGCACTTTATAATACTTAAAAAATTGTTTTTTTACAGTAAAACTTTTTTTATTAAAATAATTCAAAGTTGATGCAAAAACATAAAAGATTCCTCAATTCGAAGCAAATCGATTAACCTATAATATTAATACATTCTATTGAAAAATAAGAAAGTTATCGCTATTTACATTATATTAAAAATCGGTTTTTATAGTAAAAACTTTCTCATTCTTATAACTTAAAGTTGATGTAAGAATAGAAAAGATATGTTGATTCGAGACGAATCAATTGACCTATAATGTTGATCCATTTTATTGAAGAGTAAGAAAGCTATGATCATGTATAATATTTGAAAATACGGTTTTTTATATTAAAACTTTCTTCATTAACATAATTAAAAATTGATGCAAGCATAAGAAAGATTCCTTAGTTCGAGCCGAATTGATTGAACTACAACATTAATACATATTATTAAAGAGTAAGCAAAATATCGTCATTTATATTATATTGGAAATCAATTTTTATAGTAAAAATTTGCTCATTTTCATAATCTGAACGTGATGTAAAAATAGAAACGATGTATTAATTCGAGACGAATTGATTAACCTATAATATAGATACAATTTATTGAAGAGTATGGAAACTATGGTAATACATACTATTTAAAAAATGATTTTTTATATTACAACTTTTTTTTTCAACATAATTCAAAATTTATGATACAACGGAAAAAGATCCCCTAATTCAAGGAAAACCGATTTAACTATAATATTAATATATTTTTTTAAAGAGTAAGAAAGTTATGCTCATTCGTGATATTTAAAACATCTGTTTTAAACAGAAAAATTTTTTTTATCAACATAAATCAAAGTTGATGCATGAATAGCAAAGATTTTTTGAACATAAATTTTCAAAAAAAATAATTCTGATAATTTTTTTGGAAAAATCATAAAGCTGGAAAAGGGATAGAGTGTGACAGAATTTTCCGCTTCCCTTTTTCATCTCGAAAAATTATTATTTCAAATACAAATTTGATTTGCCTAAGTTGGCATTGTATTGAAGCAAATTTTTGTATTTTGTCATTTTGCATTTTTTATAAATTTCTATTCTTAAATTGATCAAAATGAAAACTTTAGTTTGTCTATTATTTGAAAAATCACTAATGCTTCCTCTATGAGGAAGCAAATACATTCGCTTACGGAAAGCAAAATGCTAATGAATTGAGCACCATATAAATATAAATACAAATAAAGTGAAAACACTTGTGATCGAATTCACAGCTAATTTTTTAATAGTCTTAAAAACTTAAAATCTTTAAAATCCTTTCAAATGATTAGAATTAATGTCACATTTTTTTGTAAACGTGGATAATTAAAATAATTACCTTACAATCTTCGGAATTCTTTTTGACAATGTTATAAATCTTTTTAAATGATAGCTGGATGGCTATCGTATCAGTCTTGACACTTTCTTTGTTGCAGTTGGTGTCCGCTGCTGATTTGTGTTCCTCTTTCTCCGCTTCTTTTAATTTTCCTTCAGAATCTAATTAAATCCCTTGACACTTTTTGAAGCTCTAGAAAATAAATTGCAATTTTTTAAATACCCTAAAATCTTTCAAATACTCTCAAATCACTTTAACTCACTCAAATCAACTAAAAATTTATTGGAATGTTTTAAAATGTCCTAAACTTTCTTCAAAACTCCATTTTATTTTGTTTGAAATACATTTTAACTCTTTTGAAATCAATTTAAATTATTTTAATCAAGTGGAAATTCTCTAGAATGTTTAAAAATGATCTAAACCCAAAATCTGTTTGAAATCTTTGGAAATACCTTGAAGTATTTTAAAATCTTTGAAACTCTACAAAATCCCTGAATTCTTGCAAATAAAATCTTTAAAAATTCATTAAAATATGTTGGAAATATTTAAATCCCTCAAAAT
>JAUELO010000139.1:1716215-1729109 GCA_032357855.1 Amphibolips quercusostensackenii
AATTTCAGAGTACCACGAGGCTGGTCGCACTTGAAAGGAAGGTTGAGCACATGAAATATGACAGATTTTAAGGTTACGTGAAAATCCGATGTTTTCAACTGCGCATGTACTAAAGAGCGCGGGAATATTTAAAATTATATAGTATAAACTTGCAATATTACGTTAATATAATTTTTTTTTAACTTAAATATTTCTATTATTCAATATAATTTGTTTCAGAAAAGAATAAATTTTTTAAAAATATTTATCTGTATGATTATTCATAGTATTTATTGGTTTCAAATAGACCCTCGCTTTTTGGTACATGCGTAGTTGAAAACATTGGCACCAGCTAATAGCCATCTATCGGATATCAACGAACTAAAAAGGAATCCTGAAAAAAGTTTCTTTTGAGCCTAAGTTCTAAACGATCCCAACTTTTACTTGAGCCGCAACATTACTGAACCCCCAGTTTTTTCTGTGTCAGCTGTGCTTTAGATATACTTTATCTATACTATTTCAATATGCTTGAAGTATGGGATCATCTCATTTACCATACATTTTTTATATCTTGGAAAGTCAATGATTGATCACTTCCATACTTATGATTATACTCAAGTTCGTTTTTTTTATGAGAAACATAATTTTTTTCGAATGCCTAATGCCAACTCGTAAAGTCGAATGTACAGTTCTTTTCCATGGTATAATTTTCTCGGATTGATATAAGACCGAGTCGTAGAGAAGCGTGAAATGAAGACGATTTATTCTCTTCCTCGGGCCCGCTAATGGGAACATAAAGCGACCCTTACTAGCCTCCCGCGCCGTGGAATTGTCTCTTTTGAGAACGAAGAAGGTCGTTGGGGAGAGCTTCTCGCTTTCCAAATGAGGTTTAATGAGCCACCAGCGACCCTTCTGTTCCGCCGCAATATTTTATCGTTTACTTTGCACTCATTACTAACTACAGCATCCCCAAGTATACAGACTTCGCAATATGAACATTTCTATGCATAATTATAAACATATTACTACATTTACACAATATATCCCAAAATTATACGGAAATGTCATAGTCCATTCAATTTTCAACTGTTTGTAGTATTTTAACACAATTTCGGATCAAAATTCGTCCGGGAATTCACTGTGAATTTAAATAAATAAATTATTTATCTGTATTTTCCAAAAAAGATTTAAATTGCATAAAATTAATAAAAATAATCTTCTAATTTATTCATTCACTTTATACACATTGAAGCTGCTGTTTCTTCTTTTCGGTCCTTTCAAAGTGACAGTTTATTAGTACACGTTTAAAGAAACATGAAGTTATTTCTCTTGCAACGAAATGATTTATCATTGACTTTTCAACTTTTCATTTTGTGCTTTAGATTTGAATTATTGTATTTTGAAAGTCGTGAATCTCAATTTGAAAATTCTTTGTTTTTAACGACTCAGTTTCAATACTCTAATTTAAGAATGCTTCAATTTTTAAATGAAGTTTGGAATAGTTTTATTTTTAACACTTTAATTTCTGTTCATTAACTTTTTAAGTTTCCAATTAGAAAGCATATCATTAAAAAATTTCCACGATAATAAATGTTTAAAGGTTTAAAATATTTATAAACTAAATGATATGATACTTATTAACATATATTATATCATCCTTTAAATTTTTATAATCTTAATTCAAATTATATTTTTAAATGCGCGATTCTAAAACAATTTAATTTTTGGGACCTTGAAACGAGATCTTTACTGTTCGAAAATCTTAAATTCAAAAATATTTGATTTGCAATTTATGAATTTGTACAGGCTTGTGATTTCACCATAATGCAGTTACAAACTCAAATATTAAAAATATCAAGATCATTTCACTATTAACTCTTTCAAAATTGCAAAATTTTATATTAAATGCCTTGATAATTTTAAACTCAATAATCTTAGATTTAAAAATTCTAGCATTTTTGGTTTCGGTTTTAAACGTACGAAATTGTCCGGTTTTTTAACACTTTAAAGAAGCACAATTTGAAATTACGAGGCTTGAGATTATGCAATTTCAAGCAATGGTATTATATAAAGCAATCTTATTTTGCATTTTAAAAAATTTTTAATTTTCAATGTGACGTCTTAAAATTTTCCGATTTTTAGTTGAAAATTTTTTAAAAATGAATTATTTAAAATATAATATTTGGATAAAAAATTTTAAGAATGAATAATAATTCTAAATAAAGTATTAAAAATTAGACAATTCAAAATTAAAGTGTTAAAAATTCTGTCTTTAAAAACAAAATAGATAAAAATAGAACTATCTGAAATTGATACCTTAGTAATTGAATAATTTCTACAATTTTGAATGGGTAAACTTTTAAAGTTCTATATTTTAATTTGGAACTCTAAAATTTTAATTTTTTCCCTTTTATAAGTTTTATTTTCACAATTGAAATTGAAATAGTCGCAATTTTGTAAGGTTTAAATTTTTAAACGATTTAATTTTACGTAAAATAATAAAAATTTTTTAAGGTTTGAGCATACAAAAATTATAATATCACAATTTTTAGTGACTACAAACTTCTCTAGTTTTAAATAAAGTTGAAAAAAATTTAATTTTTAAAGTTTAATTATAGACATATTTTAATTTTTAATTTTTTATATTTAATATTTATGTAGAATTTTTACATTGTAATAACAATTTAAAATTGTAGAATTTTATAAGCTTTGAATTAAAAATTACTTAAATTCAAAAGTTTTCAATTTTTACTTATTAAATTTTGAACGCATTAAATTATGAGTAATATAATTTCAGTTCTTTTAAATTTTAAATTATCTAATTACCAAAATTCTTTTTTAATAATATTCAATCTTTATCAATTCAAAATTGTCCTATTTTCAAAATTTTACTCTGCAATTTTTTTATTTGGAGGGCTGGTGAATTGAAATTTTTTAATTTTAAATACCAAACTTTTTAAATTTGGAATTATTAATTAATAATTATTCTTTTAACAATTTGTCAAATTCAATATTTAGAATTTCTTCAGTAATAGATTTTTAAATTGTTTATATTTTTAATGTTAGTAAATTAAAATCCAGGAAATATTATTTGCTCTCCTATTTTTCGAGGTTTGACGAATGTCGAAAATGCAGTTGATATTATTTAACTTCTGATCAACCTCGATTTTTTTCTCGTGTACAAATTCCATCTTTGTTCCGATGTTTCAATCTCGTCAAAAACAAAAATTGAATATTTCCAGACCCATAACCAAAACAATCAGGCTCGTTGGCGTGCAAATGACTGAATGGTATTTTCCAGAGTTCTGAATCTCCGACTATGAATGATCCGAATGCAAATATATTGTAGTGGAATTCTTTCTTCATTGAACAATCCGATAATGCACAGCTTTGAAAAAAATTTAATGTAATCAAATACTGATAACAGGGTCTGCAATTCTTTTATTAATTTATTTCTGCTTGGATTGGATATCAAATAGTACATTTAGTCTTTGAATTTTTCACAAAAAAAATAATAATCAAAGAAATCTAAATTATATTGCTAGAAAATTAAAAGAATTTTAAGTTCAAACAAAAAAAAATTAATTTCCACTAATATTAATTATAGTAAGAGAATATTATCATGATGCTTAACCCTCCTCAAATTATGTTATTGGAAAAATAATAATATTAGGTACATTTTTTTACTAATTGCAACTGAAATGTATTGCCATTTGAAATAAGTATTACCTCATCATTATGCCTTAATGATTTCCATAAATACTTCAAAGGATTTTCATTGTTTGAATTTCGGTGAAAACTATGCAACTCAATTCTGATTGCATCATTAAAATCATAAATTATCAAATATTAACAGTGAATAATTAATTTCGTTCAAACATCAGTTTAGATAATGTACAAAATTTCAATACGGCTAGCCAAACATGTACTCCTACTACTTAAAATATAGTTCTACAAAAATAATCAATTTATTGTGTGTTAAATAAGCAACAGAAAGTAAATTTTACTCCGTGAATATAATTTTTAAAACATTTTGAAAATTATTAAGCTTACTCATTAAACAATCATTATAATAATTATAATCATTGAATAATTCATCGACTTTGCTTTAGTAACACAGTAAATCCTAAGGTATTGAAAGTGCTGTAGCTTGTTCCAATCGCCAATTGAATATGAAATCGATTCAATTTCGACAATCAAAACAATTTATGAGCCCAACTTCACGATTTTTAAAACTTACAATCGGGGTTTTTATAGGTCTGACCAAAGACCTTAGGCAAATGTTTTTCCAAAAGGTTTATCTCATCAAACACAAAGATCTTAAACCTGAATCGGGACAAGATGTAGAACATATATTTTACGCCGAATAAACAGACACAATTACGAAATCAATCCGTAAAGGTGGAAGTGTGAACTTCTTAATGTCAATAGTAGCATACATTTGAAAAAATGGCACAATAGTGTCATACAATTTTTTAAATATTAAATTCAGGACTCAACCATTTTTTAAATCTGGTACACAATATAAGTCTTCCGTAAAATCGCGTTAAATTCTTTTGAATTTTTAAAAATATCCAAATTGCTTTTAAATGCGGTGATATTCTGAAAAATCCCTAAAATCCGTGGAAATATTTAAAAATACTTCAGAAGATCCTTGAAATTTTATTCCATTTCATATATACCAAAAAGTTCTCTCAACAATTTATTTTAATCCCTTATAAAAATTTCACTAAAATCCAGTAAAATCTCATAAATTCTGATGAAGCTTCTTGAAATTCCTTGATATCGCTTAAATCCATTAAAATTTACTAAAATATATTAAAACTTCTCTAATTCTTTTGAAATCTTTTGAAGTCCCTAAAAACTCTCCAATTTTTTCAGCTTTAAAAATCTATAGAAATTCCCTATGATGTTATGAAACCTTTGAATTTATTTTGGAATCCTATAAATCGCGTTCATATTTTAAAATGCATTGAAGTTCTTTGTAATGTTGTAAATACGGTAAAAATTTCTATAAAGCTTCAAAATGTTAGAAATATTCTGAAATCTCAGGAAATCATTTGAAATTCTTTAATCCTGCGAAATTTTTTGGAAACTCATAAAATTTCTCGAAATCTTTCAAAGTACAATATATTCTTTAAATCCTTTAAGGTGTTTAAAGTCCTTTAAATATTGTGAAATCACTAGATATCCGAAATGCTTTGAGACACCATAAAATCTCTTGAAATTCTTAGAAGTCTTTTAAAATTTCATTCCACTCCATTTAACCCTAAATATATTTTCAAATATACTGTGCTTTTGAAAACCCTTAAGTCTTTCAAATCCTTTCAATTACATGGCAATGATTATAATCCTTAAAGTCTTCCAAAATCCTAGAATTTCGCGTACGTCTGGTAAAATTGCTACAAATTGCTTAAAGTACTATCACACTCCGTCATTGTCTTGAAATTGACAATATCTTTTAAAATATATTAAAAAATTCTAAAAACTTTGAAATCCTTTGAAATCAGGTGAATCTTCTTGAAATCAGTGAAATTCTCTAAAATCCTTCAACATCCTTCTGAATGAACTAAAAACTTCAAAACCCTATAAAATCTTTTAGAATCCCTTTTTATTTGAAATGCTTAGGAATTCCTTAAAATATTTACAGTATTGAAATCTTTAAAAATTTTGATTTTTGTCATGGCGCATGTGTTATTTTGGACAATTTAGTGAAGAAGTTTTAATATGTTTAGAGGTACAATGACAATAGGGCCGTGGATCCAAGGCCTGATGTTTACGTGTAACTGTAAAATAATTTTGATACATCTGTATCATTTTAATTAAATGCATATCACTCTACTGCGAATCGCTTGAATCGGACCTTAAGATCGATGTGATTTTCCTATGATTTTCTGTGAAATTCTTTCTCTGGATACAAAAATGTACGAAAAATGCAGAGCTGACTTCAGATACTTAATAGCAGCTTCCATTACAATGTAATCAGGGCACTTTAGCCTCGGGCTTAGGTAACCTTTCGGCTGTTTGTATACCTACATTTTGCATCCCTACTCCGGTAACAAGGAATGTAATTAACAAGCTCTGGCATTAAGCTTCACTCTGTGCGATGAGTCACGTAATCCAGAGCTTAATACGAAGGTATCTATACATAAGGCTCAACCGTCAGACATCCATCGTCCCTTCCACAGCAAGTATGTGAACCGCATCAGTATGCATATGCAAGCAGTGGATATTTATGGTCTTCCATACCGGAAGTTAGATCGGACTGCAAACCTTCTGGTTTGCTTTAGTAATTCAACCTCCAATATGAACTTCATCTAACGATTGACTGATCGAAAAATCAAGAGGTGCAGAAAAAAAGCAAAAATAGCCAGGAAATTTGACGATGTGAAAAAGCGGCTTATCGCAATCCTCGTTCAGCTCCATTTCAAATGCCAGTTTACAGTCACAGTGAAAGAATTTCGCATACCTGAGCAGCAAAAGTATGAAAATTCTAGCATATTATTAATCCTTAATGATCTGAACCTTCCTTTATTTTAAAATTTTACAAAAATTTTAATCCATCTCGGCTTTTAACTCTGCATACTATTAAAAGATTTCACCGCCGTTAGAGTATGAAGAATTATCTGAATTTCATTGAGCTATACTACTTTCAAACCTGACGACTGACTAGAAAGGGTATTTTACTAGTTGATAACTTATATTACACGGATGTCAACTTGGCAGACCTTACATTACGTATCCTACTTGAAAATACGCTTAACTGATTTAAAACTACTTAAACTATTTAGAAATCTTCATGGCTAACTTAAAATTACTTGAATACTTGAAAATTCATCTCTTCTAACTTAAAATGATGGATTATATTTAAAAATTACGGTTGAGGGTTTTTAACGTGAGTGTACTACTTGATGCCCAACTGTCTTATCTAAAACGTTTCATACTACTTGAAACCCACTGTGTCTGACTTAAAACAATGTATACTACCTAAATCTCCCAATATGGCTGACTTAGCATAACCACTACTCTTTGTGACTAATATGGCTAACTTAAAATGACAAATCGATTTTTGAAAAAAAATTTAAGTTACTTTTTTTAATGAATAACAAACATTTAAAACAATTCCTTTTGAAGTGTGTTGTTTTTTACAAATACTTGGATTTATTCAAAAACGCGTAGAAAACATGAAGCAACTATCCGAAAAAGTAGCAACGCAAATTTTTAAAAATGTAGAAAATGGTCTCGTAGGGAAGAGCGATTCGTAACTTTATTCATACTAAATTTCAACAATTTATGGAGAAAAAGAATTTTCTAATTGAATTAAAGAAAGTTAAAAACAAATTTGTTATTTTATAAAGCCATTTTACAAATATTTATCTATATAAGGTTTTTTATGATAAAATTAATCAAGTTTCTTTTACAAAAGCGATTGTTTAAAAAATCTTAATTAACAAATGTGCTCTTTGGCTGTTTTCGTACGTAAAAACTTGGATCTTCCGATGCAATGAACTGTAAATAACTTACTTATAAATTTTAAAGGACTATTCGACAATGAATTTTTGCTATGAATCGATAACATTGGATAATTGTTTAAACAGACTTAGTTAACACATGCATTATTTGGATGTTTTTCAGCATTTAATCTTTCTTCTTTGAACGTAATCAAGTGTTAATAAAACATTTAAAAACTTTTTTTTTTAAACACTTAGATAATATTTCATAAATATTATATACTTTGTTTGGCTTCGTTTGTTAAAATATTAATAATTATCACTAATATTTAATATTTAATATTAACAATTTATTATGATAAAAGAACAATGTCTTAATGCTGAGAATTTGCCAAATATTGCATTTCCTAATTAAGTTTGTCTAAACAATTATCAAATGTCATTGACTCATAGCAAGAAGCCGTTGCTTTATAATTTGCTATTATTTTCGTCAAATGAAGCAAAATTTTATTCATAAATACATACAGAGACAGAAATACGTATAAACTATTCTTTTCAACAGTAGAAATTGCTTACAATCATCGAATCTTAAACATTTAGAATTAAGTTATTAGCATTTGGTAGCGTCAAAAGAGATTAGTTTGTGTGTCTGAAAATAGCTAAATAATGATTGTTTAAACAATTATAAATTTTTTTGGTATGACCGAATATGATACTCAAGTGTTATTCGCAAGTAATATACGATCGATATCGTAGAAAAAACTTGATTTATTTCACCATAAATACCTAATATGGATGATTGTTTAGGACATTTTTTTTATAATATATAAAATTATTTTTTACATTTTATTAATTTACCTAAAAAATTTTATTTGCTTATAAATTGTTTAAATTTAGTGTGAATTAAGTGACAAATCGCTGATAATCCCTACAAAACCATTTTAATTCACTTATTTGTTTATATTAAATTCAATCAATTTTTACACATTTGCATTGCTATTACCATATTTTTTTTATAGTTTTTTCATGTTTCTTACATATTTTTGAATGGATCCAAGTATTTTTTCAAAAAAATTACACTTCAAAAGTTAAAATCTGACTTTTCAAACTTTTTGTTATTAAGTAAAAAAAGTAATTATAATTTATTTTAAAAGCAGTAGTGACAGATTGATAAGGAATTTCATTAGATTTTATTCTTTGAAAAAACATTTAAATAGGATAAAAATAAGATTATTTTAGATAAAGATAAATTTTTCTGCGAACATTTTTTTCACCCACCGTGCGTTAGATTATGAATAGTACTTGGCAACATACATGTCTGACTTAAAATAAAGTATACTACTTAATAACTTGAATTATTAGCTTAAAATCATCTATACTTCTTAATAAAACTTTTTTTCTAATTTTGCAGTGGTTATACTACTTGATACCCATATTAGGTTCGTAAAACATATTTTTATACTGTTTGACTCCCATTATGTCAGATACAAGTCTACATGTACTACTGAAAACCCCTTCGAGATTCTTGTTGCAAAAGTCAAACAAACCGGTTTGCTTTTCTGTAATGGAAAACATAATCCGTTGGATATATTTGAAGGTCTAAGGGGTTTAAAAATAATTTAATTCTTTTACTTTTAAAGATCATCAATTTGAAAATCTTTGCGTCGCCATAAAGAACGACGCAGTAAAAAAAAAGCATTTTATTTTCTACTCCTAAATATTAAAACCATTTTCAAAACATCTGAATAAGCTTTTAAATTTTAAGAGCGTTATAAAAGGTACTTTTAAAAAACATTTTTATACTGTTTGACTACTACTATGTCCGACTGAAGCATACTTGTACTACTGAAACACCCTTTGAAATTCTCGTTGCAAAAGCCAAACGAACCTGTTTGCTTTTCTATAATGGAAAACATAATCCGTTATATATATCAAAAGGTCTGAAAAATGTATAAATAATTGACTTCTTTTACTACTTGAGATTATGAATTTAAAAATATTTGCGTCGCTATAATGAACGATGCAGTAAAAAAAGCATTTTATTTTCCACCTCTAAATATTAGAACCATTTTCAAAAAAGCTGACTGAGTTTTTGAATTTTAAGAGCATTATCATTTTTCCTGACGCTACCAGGCCGGAATGGTAAAGCCATTTTTATGCAAGAATCGCTAAGATTATGATTATTTGACGGGAGACGACTCTCTTTCAATGGATAAACGATGTATGCGCGCCAACCGCAATCGGACATTCAAGAGGTTCACCCACGTGAAAGGACGTTTTGAAACTTTTCAGTGTCATCTGTTTGCTTTTCTAACCATATCCAACCGAACTCTTTCAGTCTTTTATAGTCGACAACAAGTTGCAACTGTGATTCATTTAATAAATTGTATTCGAAAAATCGCTATTGAATTGCTGCTAACTTTTTTTATAAAGCACAAAAAAACATTGAAATGGAATTCTATTTTGTAGTATGATGTCCATAATTTTTCTTACTTCTGATAAATACTGCAGGTTAATAAAAAGTTTTCAAACAGAGGATATTAAAATGAATGATTCTTGATATATAACAATAACTTTTTGGGTCAATACTTAATAAATCTATTATAAGAAATCTAAAGATAAGAAATTCTTAACACCTCAAAATAAAATGATTGTCGCTAAACTTAGGAAATCTCTTGGATTTTCTTTTATTGCGAGCCTTATATTGCCACTCTTAAGTGTGGATATCCCAACTATAAAATTTTATTGACTCAGGTTTCATATTTCTTGCGCCCCATGACCATCATTTTTTTATCGTCGTGAGTGAATCTGAACGGTCCTACTCGATCCGCTTTATTTGTCTCTAATTTATCGACGGTCAGCTCAACAATTCAAATATCATACAAAGGTCTTCAAAAATATATAAAAAATGTACTAGTTAAAAAATATAAACTTACAAAAATCCACTATTAACTAAATTTTTTATTTTTAGGATTTTTCAAATTTTTAAAACAATAATTTATGATCACGAATTAAAAGAGCTTGTAATTGGAAAAATATATATCTTGAAAAATTTTCAATTGAAAACGTTCCAAATCAAACAATTTTGAATTATGTAAAATTTTGAAAGACGGAAAATATTTCGAATGATATTAAAAGGAATTAAACTAGTGTGTTTTGTGAATAAAAGCGTTTAAAATTAAATAATCTGAAATTGAAAGTTAATCAAAAGTGTTTTAATCAGAGTACTTGATAACTAAACTGAATTTTTAAAGTCAAAGCTTCCATAATTTTAACATTTTTACAATTCTAAAATAAAAAACTTTTATTTACAAATCCTTAAAATTGAATTATTCTTAGAAAATGCTTAAAACAAAGTAATTTTAAAAGTAAAATATTAAAGGTGAAAACATTTCTGCTACGGATTGTTGGAAATTCAACGAATCGGAATTTTATTTAAAACTGAAAAAATGTTAATCGCCAAGAATTGTGATAGTATTCAATTTTTATACAATCGAACCTTTTGAAATTTTAATTATTTTGAGCAAATTCAAATTGTTCAAGAATTAACAATGTTCAAATTGTTGATTTTTTTGTAAAAATTCAACCATTTTAATTTTATTTACAAAATTAAAACTTATGAAAGGGGAAAATTGAAAATTTGGCGGTTAAAATAAAAATTTAGAACTTTAAAATTATAAAGATTTAAAATTATAGAAATTATTTAGTTACTGAAATATCAATTTCATGTAGTTCCATTCTTATATATTTTTTCTTTAAACAACACAATTTTTAACATTTTAATTTCAAATCGTTTAATTTTTAATACTTCTTTTAAAGTTATTATTCATTCTTGATATTTACTAATAAAATATTTTTCAATTTTATATAATTAAGTTTTTCAAATATTTAATTAAAAATTGGACAATTTTAAGATATTACATTTAAAATTTTAAAGAAGAACAAAAATAATATCGCTACGATTCCAATTTTTTAAACTGCACAACTTTAGGTCTTTGATTCAATTTCCAATGCCTAGTTCTAAAATCTTCTCATTTTTAAGGTCATAATTTGTCAAATTATTTTCCCAATTTTTGCATTCATAAAAATTATTTTAGGGGCATTTTATCTGGAATTGTTCAATTACAAATATTTTGAACAGAAAAATGGGAAACTAGAATTTTGTTAATTTGATATATAAAGATTTTAAAGAATTTAAAAAAGCAAACAATTATTTACGTTAAAAATTGAATTAAAAGAATTTAAAATATTGAAGTCTAAAATTAATAAACTTGAAACTGAAAAAAATTAAAAACAAATAATTCAGAACATTCAAATGTAAAATTATTCAACATAAGACTGAATATCAAGCCTTCCAATATGAAATGTTGCAATTTTGCAAAATGTAGTTGTGCAATTATCCTAACAGTTATACTATTTAGAGTAAAAACTGCAACATTGAAAAATCTGACATTATAAACCTCTAAAAATTTATAAATTTTAAACAAAATATTTTCGAGTTTAAGCTTTTGAAGCGAAAAGCTTCAGTTTTAAGGCCTCAAAAATTAAACTGCTGTAGATTTGCGCATTCAAACTATAACTTTAGAAATATATTAGGAAAATTTTAAAGATGATAAATACTTTTAATCCCTTCACTGCGGATGACGTGTAGACGTGTAGACGTGTTCTTGATGAATTGACGGGTTTCACTAAAAATTGGTACTAGAAGTTTATATTGGTCGATGAATACGAATCCATAGTCAATATTCGAAATTTCGAAATGTCTGATACAATATGGCGACCAAAAATGTTAAAAAATGCAATGATTTGTCTGATTTAGATGAAAATTGGTAATAAGTAATTATTTAGGTCACTGAATGCAAAGTTGAGGTCAAAATTAAAAATTTTAAAATTGTTGATCCAATATGGCGACTCAAAATTTTGAAAAATCCAATGAGTTGGCAGATTTGGATGAAAATTGGTACATGCGGGTTGTTTGGGTGGCTGAATACTAATTCGAGGTCGAAATTCAAAATTTAAAAATGGATGATCCAATATGGCGACCAACAATTTCGAAAAATCGAAGGAGTTGGCGGATTTGGATGAAAATTAGTTCTAGGGAGTTGTTTGGGTCGCTAAATACGAATTTGAATATCTAAATCCAAATCCATTTAAATATCCATTAAAAATTGAAAATTTCGGAATTACTGATCCAATATGGCGACCCAAAATTTGGAAAAATCCAAAGAGTTAGCAGATTTGAATGAAAATTGGTACTAGCGGGTTATTTGGGTCACTGAATACGAATTCGAGGTCAAAATTGAACATTTTAAAATAACTGATCCAATACGGCGATCAAAAAATTTTGAAAAATCATATGAATTGGCAGGTTTGGATGAAGATTAGTACTAATGGGTTGTTTCGGTCGCTGAATACGAATCCGTAGTCAAAATTCGAAATTTCGAAATGTCTGATACAATATGGC
>JAUELO010000139.1:1783885-1797263 GCA_032357855.1 Amphibolips quercusostensackenii
GCCCTTCATATATTGGGCATTATTTCTCAACTACCTTCTATTTGGGTGATATGTAACTATTTGATTCAAAAATTCTGAGTAAAAATTTTAATTGAACAAAACTAAATCTTATACTTATCATTGAAGAAAAATAATGTAATGTACTTTGATTACAATAAAATAATTATCATAATTCAAGGAACAAGCATAAATTTCAATCCTTTTCCTTTATTGTAAATTTAATACTATCCTATCTTCATTGAAAATGTGAAAATGTACATTTCAGACTAGGTATATTTTTCATATCGAAAATAAAATTTTAAAATTGTATCTCGATCTAATATCATTTTCTGCCGTATTGACTTACTACAGAATACTAGGATTTGAAATCACGCGCGTGATCGTTTTTTTCATGAGCTGCTTATCTATTTAAAAAAATGTAATGAAATTAACTCTTGCAGATTTGAAACTTTACTTATGAAAAATTAAAACCTTACTTGTCTCAAAATTTAATTTTTTTATATCAATGGCTAATTTTTCGGAAAAGTATTACACACTATATATTATGTACAATTTCAAACTTTACTGGTTTATATAAAATCATCAAAACGAAAGAATGTTTAATGAAATATTAAATGAGTAAAATATAACAATTTAAAATCAGAATCATTGTGAATTGGATTATTTGATGGATTTAATCCATTTGAAATGAAACCTGTTTTGAATCGGTATGGTAAATATTTTCACAATTTCAATCTGAATTGTTAACAACAACTGTTAGTAGAAATTTTCAATTTTAAATAGGTAGTGTATCTAGTAACTAGTTACATTTTTTTAGTAACAGTAACTATAAAAGCGTTATTTTTTAGTTACTTTGAAATGTATTTCACAAGTTTCTTTTACGACTAACAATAAATATAATTGCTTTTACAAATATTTTCTCATTTTCACCATTCCTATTGTAAAGACAGATAGACATAGAAACTTATATCCCAATATAGGAAAATTTACATTTTTCTCCCTCCCTGTGATTTAAAATTTTCTAAAATCTATAAAAACACATAAAAGGAAATAAGAAAATCATTTCGGAGTTAAACATTCATTTCTCTTTGGTTGATCATAAATTTTTTTAACTGAAAATTTAAATATTCCAGTTATTTAACTCATTATTTTAGTTGAACATTTTTTGTTATTAAAAATTTTATTATTTGGTTAAGAATGTAATTATTTTGTTTTAAATTAAACGATTTTGAAAGAATATTATTTCATACAGTTAAAAACTCAACTTTTTGTTAAAAATTATTTTTTTGGTTGAATGACACTGTTTTTGATTTACAATTAAATTTTTTTGGTTAAAATATATGAACTTTTACACTTTTGTTTGAGGGTTCATCTTTTTTCGTTGAAAATTAATTTTTTGAAACAAAAATTATTTTTTTTAAATGAAAATTAATTTTTCAATTAAAATTTAATTTTTTCAATTTTCGTTTAAAATTGATTTTTTTAGTTAAAAATTAATGTATTTTGTTAATAATTTATCTCTTTAGTTTCAAATTAAGCAACCTTGTTAAAAATTTGTCTTTTTCTGTTGAAATTTTGTCTATTACATTTTTCATTGAGAATATTCATCTTTTTAGATAAAAATTATATTATTTAATTAAAAATCAACTTTTTTGTTTAAAACTCGACTTTTTGTCTTAAAAATTTTTAAATCTGGTTAATTTTTCTCTTTCTTGACTGAAAATGTAAATATTTTGATGAAAATTATTTGTTTTTAGTTGAATATAAATATTTTTAATTTAAAATCAAATATTTTTTAATTGAAATAACAACTATTACATTTTCCGTTAAAAATTAAACTTTCATGGAACGAAATTTTATTTTTTGGTTGAAAATAAACTTTTTTGGTGAAAATTCGCCTATTTGGCTTGAAACTTCAACAATCTGGTTGATTTTTGGTTTGTCTTGACTGCAAATTCAACTATTTTGTTTAAAAATGTTTTTCGGTTGAATGTAACTGTTTTTGATTTAAAATAAAATTTTGTTTTGTTTGGAATATCAAATATAACATTTTTTGTTAAGAAGTCATCTTCTTTCGTTCAAATAATTTTTTCAATTGAAAAAATGTATATATTTTTTTAAATTTCGTCTTTTTTTGGTAAAAATTTATCTCCTTATTGGTTAAAAATTCATCTCTTTGGTTTCAAATTTACCAATTTTATTGCAAATTCATCTTTTTAGGTTGAGTTTAACTTGTATCGCATTCAAAATGAAAATCTTTTTTTGTTGAAATTTTAACTATTAACTTTTCCATTGAGAACTCATCATTTTTTGTTGAAAGTTGAATGTTTTTTTTACTGAAGATTCATCATTGCAGTTGAAAATCATTCTCTTTTGTTGAAAAAGTAACTCTTTTGGTAACATTTTTTTCGTTAAACATTTATTTTTTTAAATGAAAATTTAATTATTCAATTTTTGTTTTAAAATACATATTGTTTGGTTAAAGATTCAACTATTTGATTGGATATTTCTCTTTTTAATTTGAAAATTCATATATTTTGTCAAAGATATATCTGTTTTTGATAAAAATTTATCCTTTTTAGTTGAAAATTTATGTATTTTGTTGAAAATTCAACGTCTACTAAAAAGTTTTCTGTTGGTCTTAGAATACTGTAAATCTTCTGGAAGTGGAAGTCGTAGCTAGGTAAATCTAAAGAAACACTTTAAGAAAGAAATAATTTTCAACGCCAAAAAGATGTATAGCCCAAAATAGAGAAGCAAAAATATTTTAGAATTTTATTTTATCGAAATATTATGTGGGTCACGACTAACCTACGAATTTCATAAAAAAGTGTAATAACTATCACTCGAAAGTTATGAACAATGTTTTGTACAAATTAAATTTGGATATATATTTCTAGAATACAAAAGTAACTGAAAAGTAACGATAGTTACTTTTTTTGAAGATGCAACTGATAAAAAGTTTCATGTCAAATATGTAACGATAACGATAACTACTTACTTCTTCCGTGATGTAACGTTCCTTTTAATGAGTAACTTACCCATCATTGTTTAAATTAGAGGACTTTGAATCACAGAAAAGTAAAAAGAAAATTTTCGCTACTTTTATCTTTCGTTCGACCTTCAGGTTTCCAATGGGTGAAAATTGGATAAAAACTTTTTATTTATAAATTAATGTAACAAATATTTAAACAACTAGTTGCTTATACTTATACCTTTGGTTAGAAGAATCTTCTATATTTTTTGTGCATAATCAATTAACGAAATTGCACTTAAGGTTTTAAACATTCACTGGGATATAATAATAAATAATACTTGCTTTAAAAACATGCCCTAGCGTGTATAATCTGCAAAATATTAAAACGCAAAAGAGCAATACAAGTATCTCGCGGGAAGCTCATGAATATGCGGAAGGATCGCTAATGCAAATTTGATGTTTTTTAAACAGTTAAATTGCTGCTTTGATGAATTACGATTAAGCTACTTGTATAATGTTTTTGTTAGTGCAAGAATGTTCGCAGATCCAAAATAATTTCACATAAAATTATGCTGTAATGACTTTTTTACAACTAGGCTAAAACTGTAAACAACAGCTTTTCACATTCAGTTTAAATGACGTGAAAATCGAAAAAATTTGTATTTCATTTAAAAGAAAAAGAACAAGTACTTAAACCTAATAAATTTACTGAACTGCATCATGGAGTAAACGAAGCAAGAAGCGAAAATTGCACAAAAATTTTAGAATCCAGAAATTTTCGCATCAAAGATTAAACAAAATCGTATTATAAAAATAGGTAACTTAAACCAGATATTTTCCGAAGCTGCAGAAAGTCCTTAAACTATCGACTGAGCGATAACTTTCATCAGCGTGGGGAATTCATATAAATTTCCTGCTTTGTTTTCTCCAAACATTTTTATTATTTTCCTTCATTAAAATAAAGTTGCTCAGGAAATTGAGAATTTAACTGTGGTTGAGTAATACACTACCTTCAAGTAAATTATGCTTCTTTTATAATTTTACTAGTATACAAATTTAATCTCGTTTAATTAATAATAATGAGCTTTAAAGTTAGTATACGTCAGTTTGAAATCTTCGAAAATTATGTTTTCAGTTCAATTTTTTTTCAGTACAAAAGAAATCATTTAGTTTGCTTTGGAATATCAAATTCTCATCATGTAAAATTAGATGCAGTATTCGGAATGTTCCTTAAAAAGGAATTAGTTACAGCTACAGTTACTTCGTGAACATAGTAACTTGATACATTTTCAGTGACTGATTAAAGTAACTTGAATTCACAGTAAAGTTTCTCTTTTATATACGGAAACATACGTACAAAATAATAAAAGTTTTTAGAAAATAAGTCAACGGGATTAATTTTTCATTTTAAAAATTGAATTATTCCAAAACACGTATTCAAAATTGCATTATTATCTTTTATACACAAAAATGCGAAAGAGTCTGTAATTAAATCATTCAAAGTTGCAGAATTTTAAATTGCGAATCGTTGAAATTGAAGAATTTTGAATTCTAAATCTTCAAAATGAACTATTTTTAAAAAAACTTTCAAAATTACATATTTTTATAATATAAATTTTGAAAATTGAATAATTTGCAATTCTATATTTTCCGAATTCAAGATTTTTTTTTGCTACTCTTCAAAATTGCAAAATTTAAAAGATTTAGAATTGAAAACTTGTGTTTTTATGGTCGAAATCATCCTAATTTAATAATTTGTATAATTGCATCGTTACAATGAAAAAGTTTTTAATTGCATCTCTGCAAAATTGTAGTATTTTGAATTGTAAATCTTTGAATTAAAAGAGTTTTTGATTTTCAAAATTCACGTCCAATTAAAAATAAGGCAAGCAACTTCTAGGTTTTGCAATTAAAAATTCTGTTATTTTTATGATCAGTGTTCGAAATTTCTTTGCTTTGTATATTTTGAATTAAAAAATGGACTTTTGTGCTTCAAAATCATTCAAATTTAAGACTTTTTATTTGCACATTCTTAAAATTGAAATGTTTTCAATTGTTATTTTTCAAAATAATAGAACTTTGAATTTCAAATCTTTATATTAAAAGAATTTTTTATTTTGACAATTTTTACGTAAAGATTATGCGTGTTTTAAGTTTTTTGAGTAAAAATGCTGTAATTTTTAAGCTTTGCATTCGAACTATTTGAATTTGGTTAATTTAAAATTTTTAATTTGTCTTTTGGTTTTCAAAACTTAAGATTTGTTAGTTATTCATCCCTAAAAGTAAAGAGTTTTCATTTGTTACTCTTCAAAATTGTTGAAATCTGAATTGTAAATATTTAGAACTAAACCGTTGTTAATTTTGAAAATGTACAATTAAAAATTAAGCAAGTTCTTAGTCTTACAATTAAAACTTTTGTAATTTTTATGTTTTATATTTAAAATTTTTACAATTTGGAAGAATAAGGATTTAAAACTTGACTTTTGATCCTTAAAATCATCAAAATTTAAGAACTTTTATTCATAGACCGAATTCATTTCAAATCAGAGAGGCAGTGCACCTTCAAATCACGGAATCGGTCGCTGATGAAATATGTTAATTTTTAAAGGAAATAATGCGACACGTATTTTTCCATAGCAGGAAAAATCAATTTTTGCGAAGTTATGACAATTTGAATTTTTAGGTTTGCTTTAAAAAAACAACATTTTTTTAACATGTGTAACTATTTTTCTGGGCCAAATAACTTTTTTCTCTAAAATTTTTTTTTTCAATTGACAAACTCTCTAAGAGATTTTAATTCAAAATTGAAAATGCTACTTCTTTGTTATACTTCAATTCGCGTATGCGCTATTACGTGATTTATTAAAAAAATCTCAGAGACAAATATATATATATATGTAACAAACCGTTTGTAAGATTTCAAAATTGTCTCATAGATCCTTATGCTTATGTTATTTTTATTCATTTATAAAAATTAATTTTTAGAAGAAATTTAAAGAGATTTCTAAAAATTTCTAAAAATTTCAAAAGATTTCTGAAAATGTCGAAGAAAATATGAAAGATTCTAAGGTAATTTATTTAATTATAAATTTTAGTTAAAAAATGTAACAGTTTTGTTAAGAATTAATCTGATTTTGTTGAAGATTGAACTACATTTACGAAAAAATTTTTTTTTATAAATTTAAGTCTTTTTAATTTAAATTATATAATATTGTTGAGTTGAAATAATAACAATTAAATTTTCGTTAAGAATTTATATTTTTTAGTTGAAAATTCGAAAATGTAACTGTTTTGTTAGAAAATTTGTGGAGTACTGAACTGCTTTTGCCAAAATTAGTCTTTTTTTAATAAATTCTACTCTTTTTAATTAAAATAAAATATTTTTTAGTTGATATATCAGCAGTTATATTTTTCGTTGAGAATTCATATTTCTCAGCTGAAAATTTAACTATTTTTTTAGAAAATTCGTCTTGTTTTGGATGAGTTCAACTGTTTTTTTTTTAATTAGAATCTTTTTAGATTAAAATAACAACTATTACATTTTTTATTAAAAATCTATCTTTTTTGGTCGAAAATTCATCGACCTGGTTAAAACTTTAACTACTTCGTTAAAAGTTAATTTTTTATTTGATTGAACATTCATCATTTCAATTGAAAATTTATCTCTGCTTTAAAATTCAAATGTTTCGTTGAAAATTCGTCTTTTTTGTTAGAAATTTAATATTTTTGAGTTAAAAACTTTACTGTTGTATTTAAAATTATTCTGTTTTGGTTGAAGTTTGCACTACTTCTACTAAAATTTGTCTTTTTTGAATAAATTCAACTCTTTTAAATTAAAATAAAATTTTTTTGAATTGAAATATCAGCAATTGAATTTGCGTTGAAAATCCATGTTTTTTGGTCGAATATGTAACTATATTTATGAACATTTATCTTTTTGACAGAAAATTAATCTTTTTGATTAAAAAGCAGTCAGTGTTGGTTGAGGATTAACTATTTTATTAAAAATTTGTCTTTTTCGGATGAACTTAACTGATTTTGATTTCAAATCTTTTTCGATTGACACATAAACTGTTTTTAGTTGACAATTCAACCACTTGTTTAACGGTTTGAAAAACATACTTTGTTAAAAATAATTTTTTTTTCAATTGAAGATTCGTCATTTTAGTTGAAAATTCATCTCTTTGGTTGAAAATGTAAATATTTCGTTTAAAATTTGTTGTTTTCGTTAGAATTTTAATTTTCTTGGTAGAAACTATTTTCTAGAAAATTTAGCTCTTTTGGTAAAAATGAAATATTTTTTGGTTAAAAATGAAACAGCTTGACTGAAAATTAACCTGTTTTAATTAAGGATTCAGTTATTTTGTTAAGAATTGGTCTTTTTTGGATGAGTTAAACTATTTTTGATTAAAAATTAAAATCTTTTTGGTTTCAAATTTAACTTTTCAGTTGAAAACGAACTTCTTTGTTGAAATTTTAATATGACGTATCTGAAATCTTCAAAAGTCTTTTGGATGTATTAGCTAGTATAAGTAGATGCTGAGTGCTTTTCAGTTTTAAAATGAGAGAATTGGTATTTTCCCTGCCTAATATCTCTCTTGCCACAAAATGTTTGAATCTCTCCTGAGGCTAAGGTACGAGATTTCGAAAAGTCAATTTAAAATTGTGAAAATCAAATAAGAAAAGTACCCACTGCTGGATTCCTTCATTAGAGGGTAAAGAGATGTGGGAATGCCATGAGGTGTTTCGAGTACCCTCTGGCAAATCTTGGAAACGCTACTTTGCATTCTCCCTCTCGGCAATGAAATCTTCTCCCTCGTCTGAATAAAAAATTCAAGGGAGAAAAATCGTCTCTCTTGCTGTCCTCGTGCTGGGCTTATCCTAACATATATGTGCCGTAAAATATATCCAATCTCACGTCTCAACAGAGCATCAAGAAAGTTATATTTTAAAACAATAAAAAAATTAATGAAAAGTATTAACTTACTTTTTAATAATCTTTCAATCTTATAGCAATAAAATTAAATTACTTTTCAGAAGGAAAATAATTTCCGAAAATATTTGAATTTGAATATTTAAATTTTCAAGTTAAGACACTACTAAGTTCACTTTGTTATAAACTGAGTATATGTAAAAGTAGTTGATTTATTTTAATAAATAAATTTGCTGAACAAATTAAAAATTACTTTTAAGTAAAGCATGTGAGCATGTAAAAATAATTACACAGAACATTTAAGCTATTAGGAATTCAACAGCTTCCTGTTTAAAATTAATAATTCTTGCTTTAAAATTACTTACATTTAAAATTTACAATATTTTCAATTGCAAAGCGATCAGAAATGTGCAATTTCAAAGTTTATTCATGATAATTAAATAATTTTCTAATTATAATTATGAATAAAAATCCTCAAATTCGTCGAATGGTTCCGCGCCACTAAAAAAATAAAGTTTTGATTTAGCATTACAAAGCTATAAAACAAAAATATATATTTTTGAAAATTACATAATTTGCAGAATTTCTGGTTATAAAAAAAAATATTAAAAAGTAAATCAACACATTTTTTAAGCATTATCTGGAGAAAAGGACGGGTTTTTGAAAAACATACATAATTCATCGTATTTTGAAAAAGAAAAGAGATTTTTGCTTGTAAGCATAATTGAAACCATAGCTGTGACATCGGTCTCGAGTGTTTCCACTTTGTTTTTACTCATAACTTTATGGTACTCATTTGATGCGCACTTTTTTCCACATTATTATTAATTAAAAAAAATATTTACTTCCTTGTAGAGGATGCATTTATGATTTTTTAAATTATTTTTAGTTAATTATGAAAATATTTTAAAATACAATAATATGGGGTATAAGGGACGAGGTCCCCCAACTACGATAAAAAAACCAAAATACAATAAGGTCAATAAATTCTTCTTAATTCAAGGAGTCTTTTTTGTTTGCACATTAAATATTAATTATGTTTATAAAAAAGTTTCACCCTCACTTTCAAAAGACTCTAAATGACCATGACTTCTTACTTTTTAATAAAATGCATTAATTTCATAGGTCAATTGAATTTTCTCAAATCAAGGAACTTCTTTTATGCTTACATCAACCTTAAATTATGTGAAATAAGAAGTTTTACTATAAAGAACCCATTTTTTTAAATATTATAAATTACAAAAAAATATATAATAAATATTTTTAGAAATCCTGTGTCCAGTTCTGAGATATAAGTGGAAGAAATAAGTTCTCATAATTTCGTCAATTTATTTACAACCGTCTTAAAGTTATTGTGTTCACAAAAAGGTGTCACACACGCACACACATACGCATCCGAAAAATTAATCAAAACATTATAACAGACATTTTTAATCGAAGAACGTTTAATTAAACAAGTTACATTTTTTTTGAAATTTTTACCATTACAAAGCTTCCTCTATGATGAAGCAAAAATAATAATGGTTTATGTTTTTATATCGCTTTTTACCAAATTTTTAAATTAATCAATATAACTCATATTCTAAGAAGCTTGAAAATTAGGAAAATTAAGGTTTCAGTTCAAATTAATCAACAATTAGTGAAATTCATTAAAATAATTCAAATCTATTAATATTTAACATTAATGAAATCAGCGATGGATTCAATTGAATACATTTCTTCTTATTTCTATTTGTTTTGAAATTTTATATCAAACAACAAAATCTCAATTAGAAACAATTTAGATTATTTGTGTTCTTTTTTAAAGAAAAATACAAAGGTTTTTCTAAAAAAATTTATAAAAGTATATAGTACTTGTAATTCCGTGAAAATTACGACACATTAAAAAAATCAGTTATTGACAAAAAATTTTTGTTTTCTAAACATATTGTTTGACCGAAATACAAGCGTTTTTTTATCTTTTTTGACTAATATTTCATTTTTAGATTAAAAAGAAAGGGTTTGCAAATGGTTTCGAACCACTTGCACAAGAAATCGGAAAATTTATATTCAAGTAAATAACTACCATAACTTTTTTTAAAGAAATTTTCAAATCATAATTTAATGCAAATTTTTTTTATGAAGAATATGCTTATAAAAAATTGTACCTGATTATTCGTCTTCATCAGACTCCTGATTATTTCTCTAAATATGAACTCTGAGCGACAGAATTTTCAGTTCGGCCAATTTCAAAACTTCGAGATTGAATACTTTCAAATTTAGAAAACTTAAAACTTAAATTAGTTCAAATTAAGACGATAAAATGATTAAAAAAATGTTATTTGGCCACGTCTGTCAAAAGAAATCCTTAATAAAGACTTTGCATTTAAAAATCTATTCAGGTATTCAAATTCGACGAATTAAATGAATAATAATGAAATTTTTTCAATTTTCCAAAAGAACAATTTTTCGGGTATACTCATTTAATTTCCAGGAATTTTAGTTTAGCTTTTAGGAATCCTTATTACTACAATGCGATAAAATGTCTCATTTTACATTTTCAATTACGTTTCCTCGCTCTATCCCTCCCTAGGGGCATTATAGATATATCGTCACGGGAGAAAATTGGCGTACGAGAAAAGTGCAAAGCTACTAAACGTGTAGGAGGGTCGGTTGGAGGGCAGATTTGACGAAAGATTTGTATCCCCTTTGGCTACCAGCAGCGGATCCTGGGTCACGAGTGACGAACTTTTCATACAATTGCATGGGATAGGCAAAGTGTCATGATTAATGGATTCGCATAGTTTCGTTGCAATGTCGCAAAAGAGAAAGAGGAGTGTCACTAACTTTGAATCGAGAAAGTTGGAGGATCTCTCGCAAAAAAACCGTTTTGTTTATCACAGCAGAAGCTTTCGCCACCCCTATGTTCTCTTCTCGTTTAGAGAAATACAAGTAGACAAAATTTGGGATATGCAGTTTTTTATATTGTTTGATTTGGTACGAAAAGACAAATTTACCTATGCTAATCATTATTAAACATTGTAATTATATCTCGGGATAACTAGGACTTGCTTAGCATATCTACAGCGATTTTCGATAATTCCTGATGAATAGAACAATGCCGTCCTGATGAAGAAAATGTACAACAGCATTTTTATCAAAAATGAGTTTTTTACATCGTTAAATTCATCATAAAAAGACGAAAATCTCGAAAGTATTGTTGTCGATTTTCTTTAATGCCGATTGTGTGATTTAAAAACTCTAAGGAAAGAATCTTGCCATATTCGCATGCATAATTAAGTTTTTTGATCCTGTGATATGACAAATTTCATTTAAAAATTGGCACCTTAGATGTTTTCCATATTTTCGGAGATGAATATTAAAAATCTCTTGAAGAAATAGAAATTGCTTAATAATGGCTGTTATAAGGTTTAATATTTTGTTACAAATAAGTTAAAGTTGTTGTCCGTTATTTAAAAGCGCTTATAATTTTCAAATACTATGTTTATTTAATTTTCTTAACAAAAAATTTCAATTATTTCAAACCTACTGCTTAAACTGGTTGATTAATGATTTCTGTAATTTAGGTTACTTATTAAAACCTAACTTTTATAAACGCTGGTTATTTTGACCTTTTCGAAGCTTTAAAATGCTAAACTTTTCAAACACTTCATTTAACATTTCATCAGTAGGTGCACTATTAATTTCAATTAAAAAAGTGAAATTATTTAACTAATTGAAAATTCAAATTTTGTGGTATCGAGTAATCAAATTTACAATGATTGGGTTGATACGAAATTCAAATTTCGAAATTCCCTGACTTTTCCCTGACCACTTCTTTATATTCCCAGACCGTTCTAAATTTTTTTTTACCTATAAAAAAACCTTACGGCTAAAAAATTGATAATGTCGATGTAAAAAAATGTATTTAAATATACCTTAAACACTTACACTGAAAATAGTCACACATGATTTTCGAGCAAATAGTTGAGTTTTCAATTCAAAAAGATAAATTTTTAATCAAACTAAAAGAATAAGAATTTTTCAGTTAAAATAACTATTTTTCAGTCAAGAAAAAGGGAATTTTTAAATAAAGTGATAATAACAAAATTTATTCTCAAGAAAAAGTATAATCGTTAATATTTTCACTAAAACTTGTTTCAATTTTCAATCAAAAACACTTGAATTAAACCAGAAAATACAAATTTCCAGCATATTATTTGAATCCTTAATCAAAACAGAATAAATTTCAAATCAAAAAGGAAAATTTTCGAACCATAAAAAGAAATTTCCAACTAAAGAGTTGAGTGTTAACCAAGAAATATTTTTCAGTCAATCAAAAAAATCTCGACCAAAATGTTGAGTTTTTAAAATAAAATATCAATTTTTGACAAAAGAGTTAAATTTAAAAACTAAAATATACATTTTCTACTAATATAGGCAAATTTTCAACCCAAAAGATAAATTTTCTACCCAAAAATACAAATTTGTAACAAAATTGATGATTTGCAATGAAATAGTAAAATTTTCAACTAGGCAGATAAATTTTTAACCAAGAAGATTAAATGTCAATTAAAAAAGATCAATTTTTGACAAAAATGGAGTAGTTAGAATTTTCAGTTAAAAAAAGAAATTTTCAACAAAAAAGATTAATTTTTATTAAGATACATGAATTTTCAACGTTCAAAGGAATTTTCAACCTAATTGTTAAGTAATTTCAAACACAAAAAATGAGCTTTTAACTAAAAAGTTAAATTAGTCACTAAAAAGATGAATGCTCTACCACAAATGACAAAGTTTCAACAAAATACAGAAGTTTTCAACCAAATAGTTTGAATGTTTAATTGAAGAAGATAAATTTGCAACAAAGTATTTTAAAAAAAAACTTTCCCAACTAAAATAATGAATCATCAACCCAGTAAAAGTAATTTTTAATGAAATAGTTCCACTTTCAACTGAGAAGTTAAATTTTGAACCAAAAAAGTTTTTTTAGTGGTTGTTTAAAAATAGCGAAAATCTTTCAAATTCAATAAAATCTTTATATTAGGAGAAAAATGCTAGGACCAACGTAAAATCAACAAAGTGATTGAAGCAAGAACTAATTTAAATACCCTGTAATTCCGGGTTTCACCGTTTTCATTTTTAAGAAATATTCATGTGGAAAAATATGAGAAAAGCCTGCAAAGTGTCAAGTTTTTAAGTAAAATTTGTTCATTAATTGTGAAAATACCATTTTGACCGTTATTCAATAATAAAGTTATTTGTCTAATGTCAAATATAAATTAAAATACGGTTCTATACATGTATGTGTCTGTCTTGATTAAATAAAATATTACATTATAGATGTTGAATTTTTTCAGTTTCATTATGCAAATAAATGTTACACTTTTCTCACTCATAAATTTTAAAAATAAAATTTTGATATAAAAAAAATCTGCGCGTGGCTTGCTTCGCTCGCAGGTTTGAGCGCGCCTAAGGCGCGCGACTGT
>JAUELO010000139.1:1810228-1820961 GCA_032357855.1 Amphibolips quercusostensackenii
ATTTGTAAGATTGTTTAGCCCCCCCCCCCAGACTTCTCACGCATGATCTTATGTGTTTTACTCAATATATCAATTTTTCACTCTAAACGATATTTCAAAAGGTTTTAAGGGATTTTAAAAGATTTAAAAAATCTTCATTTATTTCAAAGTATTTCAACAGATTTCAAGAGATTCAAAAGCAATATTTTCGGCTCGAAAATTCAGCAATTTTGTAGAAAATTTAGCTATTTGGACGAAAGTTGATCTACTTTGTCGAAATATCGTTTTCTTGGTTGAAAAGTAAACTATTTTGTTGAAAATTTGTTTTGCTTTCGTTTGAAAATTAATTTATTAAAATGACTTTCAAATATTTCATTCTTGGTTTAAAATTTATAATTTTTAGTAGAAAATTCATGTATTTTGTAACAAATTTGTCTTTTTGGTAGGAGATTAATCCTTTAGCCGGAAGATGTAACTATATTGTAGAAAATTTTTATATTTTGTTCAAAATTCGTCTTTTTGTCAAAATTCGTCAAAATTTGTCTTTTTGGTAGGAAATTAATCCTTTTGCTGGAAAATGTAACTATCTTGTTGAAAATGTTCATATTTTGTTTAAAATTTGTCTTTTTTTTAGACAATTAATCCTTTTGGGTAGCATTGTAACTGTTTCGTTAAAAATGAATCTGTTTTAGTTGAGGATGCAAAACTTTTGTTTAAAATTCGTCTTTATTGGTTAAATACAAATGGTTTTGATTTTAAATCAAAATTTTTTTTGGTTCAAGTATCAACTATTACATTTTTTGTTAAAAATTCATATTTTCAGATTAAATTAAATTTGTTAACTACAAATTAAACTTTTTGGTTTAACATTCAACTGTTTGGTTGTTAATAATTTTTTTTATTCAACTGTTTTGTAGAAAATTCATTTTTTAAATTAAAAATTAAGTTTTAGAAATGAAATTTAAACTATTCTATTTTTGATCAAAAGTTGATCTTCTAAAATTTAAAAATTCAACTATTCGTTTGAGAATTAACGTAATTTTTTGAAAATCAATCTTTTTTGTAGAAAATTTATCTTTTTGGTTCAAAATTCAACTGTCTTGTACAAAGATCGTCTTTTTGGTCTGGAAGTTCAATATTTCTGATAAAAATTTTTTTTATCGACTGAGAAATCTTTCTTTCTTAAACTTTGAACTTTTACAGATAATTCGTCATTTCGAAATGGAAATTTATTTCTTTTGGTAGAAAGTTCACCTTTTTTCTTAAAAATGCCAATTTTTGGCTAAAAATTAGTCTATTTTGGTTAAGAATTCAACTATGTTGTTCAAAATTTGTCCTGTTTGGTTCAATTTTGCCGTGATTTGGAAGTAGGCTGTTAACTGGATTTCGGACAAGTCCCTTCAGCCACCTACAGTTAACTGCGTCCAGATATCTTATCAGAACTGCAGTTAACGGTGTTCTTTCAAATCACGACAGAATTCAACCTTTTAAATTCAAAATGAGAATCTTTTCATAGTTAGAATATCAACTATTACATTTTTTATTGAGAATTCATCTTTTTTTTCGAGATTTAAACTACTTAGTTGAAATTTGAACTGCTTTGTTAATTCATAAGAAGTACTAAAATTCTACCAAAAATCTCCCTTACATCCAAACCTTCTTACGTTATTTTTGGATGAACCCTGAATAAATTCAGAAATAAGTTGGTCGAGAAAAATTACGTAAAATAGGGGATGGTGGACAAAACTGCAGACCCTAAAATGGGGGGTACATGGTTCAAATTTTTTTAGACAATCCGCTTAGTTAAAATCATAACTGGATTTCCAATCAAAATATGGGAGCAGACGGTGTTGAGCTGAGTGTCGATTCTGGAAGTTTAAAAATTCAATTTTTCACGGAGTGGCAATGATTAATAAAGTGAGTTGTAGCAGATGTATGGAGGCTCGCTGCCTAGGTAAATCTCAACTCGCAACTCTGAAAAATTAAAAAATGCTTCTCCACATACCGATCCGTCTACCAAAAAAAAAGCAAGGCGAAAGCTACATACATAATAATTTCTGTAAGAGAATGCAGCGGACATAGAGAACTCTGCTGCATATTTATTGCATGCACATTCGCACGTAAATGTACTGAACTTGGTGCTGAGGTACCCATATTACGCGAAGTATGTACTTGAATCAGATAACTTTTGCATTATGAACTACTACTACGGATAAGCTCTTTTACTCAGTTGTAATTGAGTTGGCAGCTTGAGAATATAACTTTAATCCTGCTTATCTGTAAAATACAAGCCTCGAGAGGACTTAAAAACATTAGAGTACCTCGTAAAATCCTTTTTTTTAGACTTTTGAAACCTTGACTGGTAAAATATTTAGAATTTGCTATTATAACCGGGGAAGCTTTTAGGAAAAGGAAGAGTAAGGGAGAGCTTGCAAGTGTTAGAAGCCTAACGAGTGAGCGTCAGTAAAAATTGACCCTGGCCCTGGGAATCGAACCCTTAGCCGCCGGCTAAAAGAGCAGGCTAAAGTTTATACCCTAGAAATTATGTTTTAGAGATGCCTCCTGAACGTTTTTACCGAATATGAAAAAAATCGTCAGGCCCCTTTTTAAAATAACTCGATATTTGATGTCTTTTGGTCAATTTATGTGATTTTTTTCAAAAAAAAAAAACAAATAATAAGTGAAGTTTTTCTTCATAAAAACTTTTAATTTTGCGTCCAAAAAATGTTTCTACGTGATTAATATTGATTGACTTTCTTCTCCCTTTTAGGTTTTCAAAAATGTGTGGAAGACATCATTTTTTTTAATTCTACGTTTATGGTCCATTTTACGTAAAACTTCTAAAGAGGAAAAAAAATTTAAAAATTTCCGACCAACTAAAAAAAACGATTGTTCTAGCATAAATAGTTCTGAAGTTATAACGTCTTAAAGAGATTTTTCAGTGAATAAAACGTTAAATCTTTTTCTTTTTGAATAATATTTTGTCCCCTATACATCCTACAAAAAATTGTATGAAAATGAACTAGGGCAGCTTAAATTACCTTTGAAATTTAAAAAAAAATTGATTCTAGCTCTTAAAAAATATCAGGTACAGTATATAGCAGGCTGCTTTTTGTAGATTCTTCTTACAAGTTGAATAATCGAATTATTGTGACTGTTTTGCTTCAATGTAACAACCCAATGAATTTGGCATTCACTAATGCCATTTAAAAATTCATTTATTGTATTAATACATTAGAAATATATAAAGTAACAATATAGGATTTATACATTTTGTCTAAATGAAGATTTTAAAACTTGACTTTTGACGATTTTCTTGCCCAAGCACAAGCGTTAAAGAAAGTAGTGAAAAGTACTGATGCAATATATACAAAATGCGTTTTAAATAAAACATGAATCTGTCATAAAGTTCTACAGAAAGCAGCCTGCTATAAGAGATTATAACTGATGCTTTGTTCGAGCTAGTATCAATTTTTTTAGTTTTAAAGATAATTAATTTTGCTGTAATTCATTTTAATACAAATTCCATGCAGGATGTATATGGGAGAAGATATTATTCGGAAAGAAAAAGATTTATCGTTTTTTTTACTAAAAAATCTCTTGGAGCCGCCATAGTTTCAGAACTATATATGCTAGAATATTCTTTGTTTTTAAGTGTTCCGAAATTTGTGAACTTTTTTTTTGCTTTTTAGAAGTCTTACGTAAAACAAACCAAAAACGTAGAATTGAAAAAAAATGATCTCGTACACATTTTTCAAAATCTAAAACGGAGGGAAAAATCAATTAATATTAATTCCCTTAAATTTTATCTGCGGTACCTTATTTTTTATATGTACCAGCATCATCAATCGCAGGCGTCTAGTTTCTTGATGTGAGGGGAAATATAATTATTAATACAAAATAAACATGCAGAAAAACTATGAATTTTTTAAGTTTATTTATTAATTTTTTCCAAGGTAATATAAAATATTTTTCATAAAATTCTTGAAAAAATTTAAAAAGATTTTTGAAGATTTCAGATATTTTAAATCAAAATTTCAACAAAAAAGTTCATTTTCAACCTACTAATGGAATTCTCAAACAAAAAAAGATAAATTCTCAACCAAAAAAAGATGAATTCTCAACGGGAAATGTAACAGCTAATATTTTGACTAAAAATATTTTAAATTTTGATAAATAACAATTGAGATTAACAACAAAATGTTGAATTTTAAACATAATAGTTGAATTTACGATAAAAAAAGATTTTTAAGTTAAGAATGTAAAAAAAAAATTAACCAGATGTTAAGCATTGTTTGTTTATTTCTTTTTAAGGTTAGATGAATTTAATTTTCTTAGGATTTTTGAGAAAATTCAAAAGGATTTTAGAAGATTTCAAAGGATTTCTTAAAATTTCTTAAAAGAATGTAGAAGACTCTAAAGAAACATTTTTCAATTTTTTAAGATTACAAAATTTATTTAAACAAAACGCAAATAAGTTTAGGAGATATAATTTAAAGTTTCAAAAAGATTGAAAAATAAATTTAAGCTTAAAAAGATTTTAAAAAATGTACAACGTAGATTTTTGAAGATTTTGTACAAAAACTTAAGAAGCTTTGCACAAATTTTGTAAAGTTTCTAAAAAATAATTAACTTTTTTTAAAATCCCTGAAAAGTTTTTAAAGAATTTTTCATTTTAAAATTAATTTTAAGAAATTATTTAAAAAGATAACCAAAATTGTCAAAAAACAATCTGCAAGATTTAAAGGCAATTCGTTTTAATTTTTAACAAATTTAAGAAAATTTCGAATTCCTCTTAAAGGTATTTGGAAGTTTTGAAAAAATTTCACATATAATTTCAAATTCAAAAATACTTTAAAAAATTGTAATCAGTATGTAGATTTTTCAAGATTTAGAAGCTTTTTACAGATTTTGTAAGGTTTCAAGATGATAAAAGAGTTTTCCTAAGTTTTATGGAAACATTTCATTCAATTCTTCAGGTTGAAAAATTAATTTTAAAAGATTATTTACAAATATTTTAAGTATTTCGAAAGATTTCCCAAAATGTTAAACAAGAATCTAAAATGTCTTAAGAAAATTGTTTGAAATTTGAGAAATTTTTATAAATTTTCAAAATAATTCGATTCAGTTAAAAAGCTTTTAAGAAATTTTAAGACTTTTAAATAAAAATATTTTTTTTTAAATTACAATATTTTTAATTGAAGTATCATCTATTACATTTTTTGTTGAAAATTTATTCTTTTTTTGGTTGAAAATCCAACTTTTTTGTTAAAAATTTACCTTTTTCTTAAAATTTTGATTTGAAATATCTTAAATCTTTACAAATCTTTCTCAATTTTTTAGTAATCTTTGCAAAAATATATTTACATTACCTTAATAACAAATAAACAAAAGAACCTAAAAAGAAAAACTTTTGCGAATTTTTGAATTTACATCAATAATTATTTTTCTCTTGAAATAGAGAAACAACACACACGCAATTGATGATATTCATAAATATGAAAAATAAAAAGTGTCTGCACGTACTAAAAAAATGTGGCTATTTGAACTGAAATTGCAGCTCTATTTGTATCCAAAAAATTTGGCTATGTGCTCCAAAATTTCGTTAACCGTAGATACTTTCTAAAAAATAAGGTACCTCAGATTGTTCTTTAACAATAATTTATTAATTTTTTAAATTTTTTTCAAAAATTATTTTTTTATAATTGTACCCGGAGAAAAATCCTGAGATTTGAGTTCACGGAAGCGCATGATTTTTGAGGTACAATTTTTGCTTGGAATAAGGATTCTATGAAATAAAAGCATAGAATTCAAAACCTGAGAGTTAGGGAGGGAGGGGCCTCATCCCTGAAACTTCGATACTCTTGCTTTAAAAGTAAGGCTTCCGAGATCTTAGGTCACGCAACAAAGCGTGACTTTGTATCATAGCCGTCCGACTACTTATATCACTAATCTAGAGTAATAAAAGCACGGATACGTCAAAAGTCGAAAATCACAAGTCCGTGCTTTTCTTTTACGGCGAAACCTAGTTTCAAAATCAAGGAGCAGTTCCTTGAATTAAACTATCACGATTTCTCTCCGTATAGGCCAAAAAAATTTTTTTTTCAAATAGTAGACATTTTTTCAGTAAGGTAATTAATATTTCCTGGAAGTTTTATAATTCAAACTAAATTTTAGGGATAATGAACAAAATCTGCGGTTCATTTGACTGCATGATAACGTATTTTATGCATTGTACAAGAGAGTATAGTTAAAATTTCTAATTCAAGGTTTTAGAAAATCTGAAGAAAATGGATTTAATGAGGCACACTAAGAAACATATCCTTTAATTTGTTTTTTCTTGTACGACTTTTTTTTTAATTTTTAATATTCAAATTTTGTTTGACTTTAGAATCATACATTTGTAAAACAATTGAACCATGATGTTTCATGAATACTATATTTGAAGTAAAGTTAATTTTTCTTTTTCATGAAAAAAAATGGTTTTGACAAACTGCAGAAAATATTTCGCTGAGTCATGTGCGAATTGATTTAACTTGTACCAGCGGTTTCGTTCTCCATCATAACGGAGTGATCGATTCTGTGAACGGATTTCAATTAACGGGATTCTGAAATTCTTGTTGTTGTAGCTTCGAGCGGAATTCAGAAGTTTGAAGAAACACCACAGTACACGGAAGTCAATCCTAGCCAGGATGCGAAACTCATTTGCCGTGTCCTTGATAAGAGGGGGCAGTGCATTTGGCAGAAGGATCAAAAGGTAATTGTCATCAATTAAAGAAGATCATGATCAATATTTAAAAGTTAGCACCTAATAAAAATCGAACATTTTTGATCATTTATTTGTCATTCATAAAAATAACGTGTCAGCAAAATCAATTCCGCCAAATTTTCACAAATTTCATATTAAAAATTCTTATTTACAAAATTTAAATTAATTTATGAAGATTTATATGAATGTCTATTGATCTGATAAAGTAAATTTTGTTTTATATGGTTTTTTGATGAGATTGCATCATTTTTAAGTGACAGGCCAACTGATAATTCTAAACTATTCTTAAAGCAATTAACTACAGTTATTTTAATCGAAAAGTAATCAAGATAACGAAAATTCCCGTAATATATCAAAAAAAGGGGCTAAATGGTTTCTCGTTGAAAATGGATGTCAATCAATCACGTGGATTTAGCTGCATGCAATCTTTGACACAAATGAAAAAGTATATTTTTTCTCTCTTACTATTGACTGGAACCAAATATATTCATCTGAATTTTTACTCGTGAAATTCGAATGAAAAATCAATCTGACACTTTTCACCCTGTATGCAGTATACACTACAATAACCCATGATTTGTTTCAAACTTTTCGAATGTCATCCTTAGCCCTTATAGAGGTTAAAATTCTGAAAATTTCGCAATTAATATTTTCGCTATAATGTGTGCATACAGACTCACCGTCCAGGCTATAAATGCAATAGTTAACTTGCGCTGATAAAAGAAATTATTTTAAACTTATTTAAAGGTTTATTCAATATGAATATACAGTGTAATCTTATTGTTTCAAAAATACATACATAACTAAGAATTACTCAGAGCCTGTTATTTAAACAAGGTATGATTGTACTGTTGCTACTAAAAACAGGAGGAAGGACGAAAGGGAATCTGAAATGTTGCTAAGAATTTTCATTTGAAATTAGGAATTCACATCATTCACTTCAAATAAACTTTAAATTTTATTTAAAATTTGTTTGTATTTGAAGTTCATATATTCAGATAAGATTTTTTATATTTTAAAATTAGGGATTGAGGCCTAAATTCTGGATTTTGAGGAAAATAAACGTCACTAATATTCCCATTTGGATGAATTTACATGGAAAAACATCTTATACAATAGCTTAGGCGTTATTTGAAAAAATGTGATTCTTACAAATTTATAAACAAACAATGTTTTTAGGCAAAAAGTTAACAAAAAATATTGTCGATGTCACTAATGTTTTTTTTTACCTGAGGATCATAATCAAGTGACTTCTCACACATTCTTTAGCAGTCATGAAGGAATACAACTATGTTGCGAAAAAAATATACATTTTTGTGAATACTTAAAAAAAACTCGTTTAAAATATCGAAAAATGGAAAAGGAACTGTTTGTAGGTCTCATTACGGAGAAGATCTTTTACTTTAAACTTTTTCCCGTATAATAGTAAGGTACTAATAGTAAGTTACAAATGAAAGTTCAAGACCATTCGCATTAAACTGGTAAATATAGAGGACCTGCGCAGAAAGACTGTGACTTGAACTATTTGTATAAACATATTTAAACTAGGTGGCTAATCACTGTTGAAGCGGGGCAAATAAAATTTTCCTATCACATTTTTAAAAGCTGACTCTGAAAATGTGATAAATGAATGAAGTCTGAATCTGCTGAATATTATATAAATCAATAGAGCATCGTTATATTAAGCCTCTCCTTTTCATTTTTCTCAATTTTCTCTTTCCGCTCTTCTTATGACGAAAGGTTGATTAACGGGCGTTCGATATACGAGAAAAGGGGTTCATTGATCTTCTTTTGACCCGTATTACGAAGCGATTGTTGCATGCTCCGAGTGTCTGTTCGTTGAGTGCAATCCGTGGAGAACTTAATTACGGAGAAAGGACGATTATGAAAGAAAGGCAAGGTACGTTGGATTGCCGGGCTCGGGTGGACGACTCAACTCGAGAAAACTGAAAGACCCGTGAAACGCCACTGAGAAGTGTAGGGATAGAAAAGAGGATGAGAAGGAATAAAGAAAAGGGGAAGAAAATCCGAAGAAATTCCTAAAAAAAGTCTCTGCGAGATTAACGATAACGACGATAATGAACTCGAGTGTCGTTGATGAGAGACGTAACTCGATTGATAAAGAAATCAAGTGAATACTGTCCGCTAATTGTTCTTTGGTCCAAAAGCAGCGATTGCAATTTCGCAATCCTTTGTTCTTTCCGTTGTATTTAGCATACTTATTTACTAATTAATTCTGTTAAATGTATCTCAGAAAAGTTACAATCTAAGGCTCTTGGTCTCTAATTTAAATAATAAAATTCCTTTGCTAAATTCTTTTTTATTGGATACAATATAAATCAGGTGTGTTTTTGAAATTACATAAAAGAAAATTTAATTAATATGCGTTCTGAAATAGCTCTTTTTAATATACGATGCGCAATCCTGAATATTGGGCAGGTTTACGAAAAAAAGCATACGCATTATTAAGGATTGCGCACGTTGTGTCAAATATAAAGTACATAACTACGTGTAGTAAAGTACTATTCTTCTTCTAGAGAGTATATTCAACCGGGAAAGTACCTAAAATAATATTCATTTTATAAATGTACTAAATTTCGAATTTCACAATATTAAATTAGATTTTTAAAAATTGTAATGCTAATAATGATTGTATTGTCTAACAGACAAACTGTGTCTTATTTCCAAATTTTGAAAAACTATATGGTTTCGATCAATAATGACTTTGACAATGAGTTTTTCAAACATTTAGCTTGAAAATTAAATAGGCTAAAGCTGTAAAGTGTCATACTATTTAAAAAATAGGATATCATTCATACAAGTAGCAATACATTTAAACATTTTTACGCCATGATGTGAAAACAAAAGGTAAGCAAAAATTAAAATGGTCAAATAAATCATTTTTGCGTGTTCTGAGTTTTTTTACAAACTATCATGATACTTATAATAACATGGAAACGCTTTCCATGTTTATAATCATTTAATTTCTGATTGTTTAATATTTAACGTTTGAAATCGTAAGCCTACCATTTTTCAAACCTTAAAAATGTTTGATTATCGAATTTCAAACTCCTGAAATAGCAGATAGTTCAAATTGAGGCATTTATTTACAATCGTTCAGTTTTGAATAATTTAACATGCTTTAAAGCTCAAAGTCTGTAATTGTATTTATTTTCGAAACGGTCTGATTTCATGTTCAATTCTAACAAAATTCACAATTTCAATTTAGAATTGAAATTTTACTAAATATATTTTAAATAAAAAATTTTTCAACTTTAACAGCACAAATTTTAAATAATTTAATCGTATACATCATTTGAAAAATGATAGTAGTATTAGATATTGGATTTAATTTGATTTGATATTAATCGATTTCAGAAGCATACATTTAGGATGTTCAAGTTGAGAAAATTAAGAGGTTTCACTACAGAACCATGTAAGTACCTAAGAACAAAATTTTTAGTAGATCAAAACGATGTTCTCAAAATTTGGATTATCTGAAAAAGAAGAAAAACAAGAAAGTAATTTTGAGATTTTATGGAGCTCTATAAAAACAAAAGTTGGAAATAGTTAATACCTTCCGAGAAAATGCTCATTAAAATTTGAAAAACTCACTTTATCTTTTTTTCTTATAAAATAAGAAACATTTTTTATAGAATACCATAATGTTTGCCAAATTCTGCAAAAAAATTGGAAGATATATATATATATATATATAGATAGATAGATAGATAGATAAATAGTAGCAGTGGTTTTTGCAATACTAAGATCTAAGGACTTCTAGTTTAAGTTACATCTAAAAATAAAATTTTATTCTCTTAATGCCATTTTGTTCATTTGAATCTGATGGCTAAAGATCTGAGAGTATAAAAAGTGCAAGGTAAATAAGAAATAGAAAAATAAGCAGCAAAAAGCAATTTAATAATTACGTTTTTTTGGACTTTGTTTCGAATAAGTGAGAATTAGTATAGGGGTTGGTATAAAA
>JAUELO010000139.1:1821061-1831763 GCA_032357855.1 Amphibolips quercusostensackenii
AAGGGTGATGATAGCTTGAAGTCAATTTAAGGGCGAAAGGTATTCGCTACAGTCTTGATAAAAGGATTTTTTTATTTCGTTCATTTTTCTCTTCCTCACTCTTTTCACAAAGGAGGTGGAACTTTCGCATTTGTCTGGTTTCCCATCTCATCTCCAATCAAGCGCCAGACAGAGAAATATATGTAGTCAAAGGATCGACATTGCTACGTGGAGGGCATAGTGCCGAGAAAAGTAACACCTTTGCTTTGTATGTATGACACACGGACGCCCTTTGGATATGAAGTCATAGATTTATGCTTCATGTATGTCACGACCTCACTGCGTTTCCTATTATCTTCTCTTTCGCGTATAATTGTATTCATTTTCTTTTGAAGTGAGGAAATGCATTTAGAAAATCATCTTGATGAACTATTATAATAAGAGAGTGATTCCCTATTACCCCATGTGCCACAATACCCCAGGTGAACACATTACCACATATGCCACATTAACCCATGTGCCACATTAACCCAAGCGCCATATTTTCCTATGTGCCACATTATTATCCCACGTTATGCTACATTATTACTCTACCCCCTAATACTACACAAGTCTCTCTCTACCCTCGACCATTCCCTATCGTCCACCAATACTATACTACACTCTACTACATCTGCCCCCCCCCCTAAGCCACATATCCATAGTCACAGCTATCACATGGTTTTTTCCCGGACGTTAAACCACTTAACCCCAATCTTATGCCACTTTGCCCCAACCTTATACAACTTTTCCCCAAATTTATCTCCCTTTTCTTCCACCTCCTGCTGCTTTGACACAAAAGTATGCTATTCTGCTTCAAACACATTTCCATCATTTACGCTTTTTTGGAATGTCAGACTGCGTTGGGAATCGAAACCCTCTAACCACACCTACCCACCACCAGCACCTTCACTACATCCTATCTTATCTACCCTTTCCCTTTATTAGAGTGGTATATCCAGATGCTAGCTTTTTCTTTTTACCCTTAAATACAACCTTTTCCTACTCCGAATTGAGATACCACCTTTCGTGAACTACCGCTGTATCAGGAATTGTCTTATACCATCAATGCCATCTATGGTTTATTTGAAAGTATTTTAATTGAAAAAAACAATTTAAAATGAAATTAATCATAAAAAAATTAAACAAAATAATTAATAAATAAATGTTTTTAATATTTAATTTTTCTTTTTATTGATATACTGATACCTATCCCTTTTCCGGTCTTTTATGGAAATTTTTGAAGGTATTTTCCTTTCAATATCTTGAAAATGATGATCTATGATTTATTTGTAAGTGATTAGGAAAAAGTAATTTTTTTATGTTACACATACACTACCGTCGGAAATTGTCAGGACAATTGACGCAAGCATTATTAAAAATCACTGCTGTCTTTGAACCACGATAACTCGGTAAGAAAATGAGATGGGGCTTTTTTTTAAAAACAGTTAGAAAGCTCATGAAATTCCACGTCTAGCAGTGCCTGCCAGATATATTTTTGACTTTTTAAAGAGAATACAGTACGTGAGAAGTTTAAAAAAAAATTCAAGATTTTCTCAAATTTTGTACCTTAACTTCAACTTTTAGCATGATCTAGGAAAATTGCTGCAAAAATCTGAAAATCATATGCCAGAGAGCCTAAAATCTTATCTTTAATTAAAGCTAAAAAACTTAAAAATCTTCATAGGTTCCTGAGATACGATCAAAAATGTTCAATCGTATCTAAGTTGAGTTTTCGTCGACGATCACGGCTCTCGGCCAGTCTGCTGCTCGCCTCCTTCGTTGAGGCAGGACCGAATAGGTCACGCACAGAGGTGGCGCTTGAATCGGGCCCTCTTATACTTTCGATTCTGTTCATCAGTAATTTTTATTTCAAATCATTGTAAATCATTTAAAATCATTGCAATTTGTAATTATTAACAATTATTTAAATCCAATATCATCCCTTCATGAACGAACTAAATAATGATAAACAGTTATATTATTAAATATTTTAGACTGTTTTACATATAAATAATAATTTATTTAGAATTTAGATGCACGATTTGTTTGAAAAATAGTCAACTCTCTCAACAATATCTACATTTTTATTCATATTCTACTTGGTAAGTATTTTAAGAAATAAAAGAACTGTTCATCGTTTTTTCATTCGTTAATATGGGGATAATATTGGATTTTAATAATTGTTAATAATTAGAAATTACAATAAATATTCATTAAAGTTTACAATAATTTGAAATAAAAATTACTGATAAACAGAATCTAAAGTATAAGAGGGCCCCACTCAAGCGCCACCTCTGTGCATAGCCTTTTCGGTCCTGCCTCAACAAAAGAGGCGAGCGCAGACCAGCCGAGAGCCGTGATCGTCGACTATAATTCAACTCAGATACGATTAAACATTTTTAATCGTATCTCGGGAACCAATACAGATTTTTTTTCTTAAATTAAAGATAAGACTTGAGGCTCTATGTCAAATAATTTTTAGATTTTTGGAACTATTTTCCTAGATCAAGCTAAAAGTTGAAGTCGAGGTATAAAATTTGAGAAAATCTTGAATTTTCTTAAAACTTCTCACGTGCTGTATTCTTTTCAGAAGGTCAAAAATATATCTGTTAGGTACCGCAAGACGTGGAATTCCATATGCTTTTTAACTGTTTTTTAAAAAATGCCACATTTCTTTTTTTCATCGATTAATCGCGGTTCAAAGTCAGCAGTGACTTTTAATAGTGCTTGCGTCAATCGTGGTTACAATTTCCGACGGTAGTGTAGTTATTTAAAGATCACTGTAAACTATTGTATAGAATATGAGTTTTTAATTTATATTAGGCATCTAAAATTACTAACGTTTTGAAACCCCCTGAGTCAGAAAAAAAAAACAATTTTTACGAAGGTGTCTGAAGTCTCCATGGTGTTTTTCTAAATTGCTAAGATATTTTTAGAATTTTTCCTTTACTTTATCCAAAGAATGTAAGGTGAAGCTTCGTGCGAGAAAATTGCAATATTTATAAAATTTGTAAGTACTCACCAAAATTGCTTAAATGTCATTATTGATCATATTTTTATTAATTTTAGTCAAATTGATGGAAATATTGTTGTTTTCATTTTTTTATCAGATATTAAATACAATCATTATATGAGATTTGACGATCTTTCTGCACTAAGTTTGACATTAGGGTAAATTCTAGGCGAGAAATTCTACAAATATTTTAATAAATCAACAAAATAATATGGAGAATTATCATTCAAACAAACCAACTTAAAAAACCTTGAATATTTCCAGAATTATTATAATTTTTCAAAAATATCAAAATTTTAGATTCTTGGCAAAATTTTTTTATAAAATTTAAATTTGCGCTTCACTCGGGTTTGATTAATGCAAAATTGTGTTACTTTTTGTGCTATACCAAGGAGAAAATTATCATAATATTATAAAGAATAATGCCCTTTAAAAACAGCTCAAAAAATAGGTATGCAGATAATTTCCGCAGGTAGTGTACACAAAAAATGTTAAGAAGAACAATTGTTCATCCCAAAAAAATCTGTAAATTTCCTGAAGACAAATTTTTATAAGCTGCATAGTTTTTGTTTTAATTGTGAAAAAATGTAATTAAAAAAAAAACTATGCAAGATACAAAAATTATGAATATGCTGTTTTTTTATGAAATGTATAGCTTTAAAAAAAAATTAAAAATTCCTACGTATGAAAAAAAGGACAAAAACAAATTGTTGCTTTTAAGAAGACATACAAAATCTTTTTTAACTGTTTTATAATAAAACTGGCGTTTTTTTCTCTTGAACTTTGAAAATGCTATTGAAAAATCAAAAATTCATCTAAACAATGTAAAATATAAAAAAGTTTGGAAACAAATTAGTACTTTTAGTAGGACCTTTAATATCGACTTGAATATTTTTTGATAAAACTCACTCGTTTTCTCTTAAACATCAAAAATTCCTTTGTAAAATAGAAAGTTCAAGTTACCAAATTGAAATCAGAAAAGTGTGAGGAAACAATTGATCCTTTTTAAAAGCCAACAAAATCTCTATTTAAACATTTTTTTACAAAACTTACTTTTTTTCTTTTAAACATTGAATATGCAATTGACAAATCAAGCGCGAAGCGCGAGTATTGTAATCAGAATGTGTTTCTTAAAGCTTATAGAGCCTTAGTCATATTATTTTTTTTTAATTTACATTTTTGCTTATTTAATAAAGCACTTGATGGAAAAATACTATGAATCTGAAATTCGCTAGTCTAAAATATTTTTTGGTGTTTCTTCAAACCTTAATTTTTCATTTTTTAATTGCATTTGAAATTAATTGAAATTAAGGAGATCATATCACGCTAAGCGAAAGAATGGTTTTTTTCGAGAAAATGAAATAGAATAGTATGGTGCGTTGAATCTGAGGTCGGAGATTTTCTCCGCCCCTTTTTAAGGCTCCCGTGATTGAAATTTATGTGCAAAAGCTACACGTATAGCCAAGTTCGCGGTGGCGCGTTAATCGCATTTTCTTTAAAGGTATATCATAAAAGAAGAGCAGCCAACCTCGCTGTCTATTCCCCCAGGACAAGTGGAAGCGACCACCAGCAATTTTGCCATCGTCGAAATTGATGGAATCGAGTCCTGTGACCCCTGGCCAACTTCCGGTTTATACGAAATGGAAGTGCACGAATATAAGGTGAAGTGACCGAATGCCAAAAGCATTAACACATTTTTCTCTTGACTCGGGCGGATGGATCATTCTGCTTGTTACGTATGCTAAGCGAGATTTATAAATCTCCATTCAGCTGCGTAAAATTAATTGAATTGTTCGCCGGGGAAAAAATCTCTTTGGCTTTATTCCCGCCATTTTTATATTCCGTCCGGCATTTATCAGAGGGCATTAATGCAAATTGTATTCAAAGAATATGACGACAATGAGTTGAAATGCCAGTGTATAATTTTCTTTTTTATATATTTAAAACTAAGGGACCCATTTGTTACCTTCTAGTTCAGTTCTAATTTTAAAAGACTCTAAAGGTATTTCTAGAGGGAAAATAAAAAAGGACAATTTATGGGAAGAATAAGCTTTTAAAGAAAGACAGGACTTTTATTTCATTTTCGTTTAGTATAAAAACTTGTTCGTAATTTCCGTTTTTCTTCGCGGAAATTGAAAATCATTATCTTTTTTCAAAACGATTCATGTTCCTTATCGAGGGGGAAGAAAAAAGTTTTATAACTATTTGATGAAGGAAATCAAAAGAGCATCGTATCAGCATTTTTCAGATTAGAACTAATTTCTTGTAGAGTGTTTTTTCAGATATTTCAGAAAGGTGGATTGAAAATGCCAAAATTAATCGAATCGAAATTGAAGTCATCAAACTTATTTTTATGTTGAAATAATAATTATTATCCTTTTTATTATTATTATTATTATTTTCAAATTAACAAATAATGGCATTATCGATTATTTTCCTTGTTACAACTAGCTACACACGCAATGAAAATAAATTTGGTGATTCCAGATGACAAGGCTATCCAAAAAAATTGTATTTGTTTGAAGTATATTTTTACCCGTGAATAAGCTAACAATCAATTGTTTTTCAGGTAAGAACTGGATGTATTAATGATTTCTGCATTTTTTTCTTTGCCTTGACCATGTGGTTTTTCTAATAATAAGCCTGTATTATCGGATGACACCGGTTGACTTTTTCGGGCTTTTGAATTGGTTATTTTGGTCAAATAAAAACATTTTAGGGGTAATTAAATTTTCACATATTTAAGTATATTTAATAATCTGCAATTATTAATCAATTTGAATTTGGAAATTAAACTTTTAAACTATAACTAAGGGACATTTAAAAAATTATCATTTTCAAACTGTGATTGCAAACTAAAACACACTTTATTTTGTAATTCTGCAATTAAATCTGAAAAACACGTGTATTTGACAGTTAGATCGTAGACTTTCTTTCAAAAGGTACAATGCCATAAATTTGAAAATGGTATCCAGGGACACATTATAGGGTGACACTTACTCATATTTAATTGAATTTATTTTGATATAAAATGAAGTAAAATTAATTAGGACACAGGGCACTGTAGGAAAAATAGGCTTAATGAAACCCTGTAATAACAAATTTCTTCTTCTAAACAAAAACATATAATATGCCAGCTACATGATATTGTCAACTTTGTCATCTTCACTCATATGCCAGTTTTTGCTGAAGACCAGTAGAAAGAATTACAAATTAATAATCAAATTCTTTGTTCAGTTTACGAGAGGTAAACCATTTTGATTTTTCGTCTGCACTAGAATACAATATCTCATCATTAAATAATATTCCAAGAGATTACAATTATAAGATTACATGAAGTTACACAAGACTATATGAGATAACTTACTGGATTACACAAGATTGCATAGGGTTACATAATATTACATGCGATCCAACGAGATTATACAAGATTACGTAGGATTACATGAGATTGTACAAGATTATAGGGATTACTCGGGATTTCCAATGATTACAAGAGATTTCGCAAGATTAAACGGGATTCAAAATTGAAAACGCAACTAAAAAAAGATATCAAAATCATTAATAATATAAGGCACTGTATCGTATCCTTACAAAAATTCAAATATTTATTTTCGTAATTAATGCAGATATATAATCGATATTTAACATTTTTTCCTAAAAGTTTGCTGTTGTGAAAAAAATTATGTATCTGGAAAAAATTGTCTATGTTTTTAAAAATTGAAATGATTCCATCAGTCTTGTATTATAGAAGAAAAAAAATAATTTTGTATTTAAAAAATTAAGACTTGTAAAGAATAATTATTTGAACAAAATTTTTTGTAATTTAATTTTTCTTATCCTCACTTTTAACCAATTTTTTAAAGAATTATTTAATCTTAATAGATTATGATTCATTTTTGCGGACAAACATGCGCTACAACTTTACCGTCTCCATTTTTGAAAATAAGCCAATAATCTGTACATATAGTTATTTGTTTGAGAAATGCTCTCTCTAAAAAAACTTGCGTTAACGACATCAGCCTGGAAAAACTTATTTTTAAAATTAGAAACAATAGAGTTCTAAAGAATATTTCGTTTTGAAAATAAGCCATTATTTATTATAATTCAAACGTTTTTTTTAATTTTGTAAGAAGTTAAAATCAGAAAAAATTTAATTGCAGAAAACATTGTTTAAATAAATGTTTTTTTTAAGATTTAAAAATTTTTCATCTAAAACGTTTCTTTATTTAAAATGGCATTATTGGTAATATTATTTTGATTCTTAATATAATACAGTATAGTCCCATAATTGTTAAAATAATGTTCTACATACCTTGTTTAAACATTTTTTTAGCAATGAAGTATATTTTTAAAATTGCATGCAGTATTGAAAAAATATATTATCCCTTGTCAATTTATAATTTTCTTTAAATGTGCATAAAACACGTATTTTTGAATTAAGTTAATGTTCACTTTTTTGAAAAAGTTAAATTTAGATTTAGTTGAATATTTCTTCAGCTGTAATAAAACACGCTATTATTTTGCTTTCATGACAAGCTTTTTTTCATTGTGCTTAAAGCATTCCTAAATAGTGAAAAATCTTGAAAAATGGTAAAATACGCGATTGTGGAGCTATGAAAAAAAAAATTTGTTTTTAATTTTTAATTTTTCATTACTATTTGCCAGTAAGAACTGCACATACAAAAAATTTCCCCAAATTTTTGAAACAATAGGACATTTCAAAAAATTTTCAAATCCGAAAACCTAACAGAAGATACAAATTAACTGCTTTCAGAATGTATTTTCAACGTATCGGTATTAAGAGAAAAAGTAGCACTTATTGACACTCCTAAAATTTTTTAGTTTACAATTGACAGTTTCTGGAACTGAACAATTTTAAATTTTGAAATTAAAAATTATATTTTTATAAAATTTAAAGAGTTTTTTATCAAACAATTTTAAATTAAAAGCATGTGAAGTTAAATGAATTTAAAATTGAAGCCCTCGAAGTGAATCAATTTTTTTAAGATAGTAGATCTTATTTTAATACAAAAAAGGCTTAAATCTAGCAAAAGTAAACCTTTGCTTTTTTAGTTGGAAATAAGACTATATTAGAATGAGAAATATTCAAAATTGTACACTTCTAAAGTAGGTGCTAAAAAAATTAAACTATTTTTATTTTAAGGATTAAAAACTTAAACCATTTTAGTGACAAAACAAAATTAAGGCATTCAAAATCAAATTATTATTTTCAATTTGTTAGTGTTAGTGTATTCCAAATGTAACAAATTTTATTTCCTAAAATTTAACAATTTACCGGGACGACTGAAAAATCCCGAAAAATAACATTTTTGATGATGTGAAATTCCCGAATTGGAAAATTTCCGAAAAATAAAATTTCTTGATAATAAAATTCCCGAATTAAAGAATCCTTGAATAATAGAGTTACTACCGGAAAATTTCAGAATTTTACCATTTTTGTATATAAATATTATTTATTTTTTAAAAACACAATAATCAAATATTTGTAGTGAAAAATATTTTTAATGTTTAAAGTTTTGAAAATTATTGTTATTTTAAATTTAAATAATAAGTTTAGAAATTTTAAACATTAAGAATACTTTTTCTTATAGAAATATGTGATCATTATACTTTTAATAAATAAGTAATATTTAGAACAAATTTTTAAAAAAATTTTAATTTGAGCATTTTATCATTCGGGAATTTCCTAGTTCGAATATTTTATAATCCGGCAATTTTTTGTCAGAAATCTTATTATTCTGGAATTTTCGAATTCGGTAATATTATGAACTGAAAGAAGAAAGAAAGAAAGAAAAAAGAAAAAAAAAGAAAGAAACTGTATCAATCTGGAATTTTGTAATTCAGTAATATTATAAACTGTCGGGAATTTTATTATTCTGGAATTTTTTAATTTGATAATACTATAAACATTCGGGAATTTTCCAATTCGGTAATGTTATTAAATCTTTGGGATTTTTCCGATTCGGGAATTTTCTTATTTAGAAATTTTTTAATTTATGAATTTTATTATTCGGGAATTTTATTTTTCAGGAATTTATCAGACTTTAATTAAATCAGTAATATTTAGAACAAATTTCAAAAAAATTTCGAATTCGAGAATTTTTCAATTCGGGAATTTCTTAGATCGAATATTTTATAATTCAGCAATTTTCTGTCAGAAACTTCATTTATCTGGAATTTTCCAATTCAGTAATATTATAAACTGTCGGAAATTTTATTATTCTGGAATTTTTTAATTTGATAATATTATAAACTTTAGGGAATTTTTCATTTCGGTAATATTAATAACTGTTTGAGAATTTTCCAATTCAAGAATTTTCTTATTCAGAAATTTTTTAATTTATGAATTTTATTAATCGGGAATTTTTTTAATTCGAGAATTTTATTATTCGAGAATTTCACAGTGTCAGGAATTTTATTTTTCGGGATTTTTCAGTCGTTCTAATTTACCATTAAAATGCCAGCCATTTTTTTTATATTAATAATTTGCAATGCAATGCAATACTAATGCTCTGAAGAATAAAAGAAAGTGTGAGTTATGCTGCATATTGGCTGAGTGCCAAAAACCGCAACGCGTGTTTCCCTTGGAATTCGAGTATCGTACAATTCATTAAAAGCATGTGCCTTCCGTGGAGAACAGGTAAATACTGTAACAGCTTGATATACGGTTGTAATCATCGGAAGCGAAAAAAAAAATATTAACGCCATTTCTATGCAAAGGATAGGCCCGTAAATCTGTTTCTTTAATCTCTATATGTACTTTTTTAGTCGGTGTAAGTATATTTATTTGTTTACCTTCTTCACAATAATAATTATTATTAAGTCATTTATTAAAGAATAGGTAAAGAAATTTTTACATGCAGGAAAATTCAAGAAAGGTAATTTAATGACGTTGCCTTAAATTTTACAGACATTTATAATTGTTTTACAGAAAATGTATCGTCATAATATCTGAACCTAAAATTTGATTTTAAAAAGTGTTTTTGTGAGAGCAGGAGCTTATGTGAAAAAAGTTTCATCGTAAAAGTCTTTTCCTGCAGCTGACGACTACAAACTGAACTGAAAAAGTTGCTAATTTTTTTCAATTCAATTAAAGAACAAAAAAGATTTTAGAGCATTTTTATGCTCAAAGTTCTGAAATAAGAGTAAGAGCAAACAAATTCTGAGTAATTTAAAATTATTTATTGAAATACACAAATAGAAAAAAATCTTTATCTAAGGAATGAAAATTCTGATCAGATTTTTTGCGATATTATACCTTATTCAAACGGATGGTATTTTTTATGTAATATTGATTACTTCACATAAGGGGAAGCATCCTGAATTTTTGCATTATCATGCAAATCTGAGGAAGATTCTTGTAACTTCTTTTTCTCAAAAGAATATTATATTTATGATTGTCTTTTTCTGATCACATTCAGCAGTGTTTTTCTTTTATTATGTATTGAGAGAAAATTTCTGAATAAATGTTTTTCTTTTGATAAGACCCAGGTGGGTTTTTCCTAAATCTTAAAGGTAAAAGAAAAATAGATCATTTATTATTCCTTTGTTTGATTATACTAGTTTACAGTCAGTTTGTACATTTAGTTCCGCTATATTTTTCTATTGCATTTTGGCCTGCTAAACCTGCAAATTACATTAAAA
>JAUELO010000139.1:1836617-1850899 GCA_032357855.1 Amphibolips quercusostensackenii
TAAAAATTCATTTTATTATTTGAAAATCCATCTCTCTTGCTGAAAATTCAACTATTTTGTTGAAAATTGTTTTTTTTTAAATAATTTTTTTAACGTAAAATTGCATTCTTTAATTTTTGGCTGCAAATTCAACAATTGGACTAGAAATGTACATATTTAATTATAAATTTTTTTTTTGGGCAGAAAATTAATCTTCTTGGTTGAAAATTCAGTTACTACTTGGTTTAAATTTTAACTTCTTTGTTAAAAATCACTTTATTATTTGAAGATCTATCTCTGTTGTTAAAAATTCAACTAAGTTTTTATATTCATTTATTTTTAATAATTTTTTAAGACAAAATTTCATTATTCTATCTTTGGTTCAAATTGATCGTTTTTAGTTTAAAATTCAACAATTTCGTTAAAAATTGATTAATTTTATTGTGAGTTTGACCTTTTTGGCAGAGAATTTATCTTCTTGAATGGAAATTGAACTTCTTTGTTAAAAATTCATTTTATTATTTAAAGATCCATCTCTGTGGTTGGAAATTCAACTACTTTTTTAGATTTGTTTTTTCTTTATTAATTTTTTAACCAAAAATGGCATTATTTTGTTTTTGTTTCAAAATTGATCGTTTTCATTTAAAAATTCAACAATTTCGTTAAAAATTGATGAATTTTTTTGTAAGTTTGACTTTTTTGGTACAAAATTAATCTTCTTAATCGAAAATTGAACTTCTTTGTTAAAAATTCATTTTATTATTTGAAAATTCATCTCTCTTGATGAAAATTCAACTATTTTGTTTTAAATTGTTTTTTTTTTTGATAATTTTTTTAACGTAAGATTTCATTCTTCAATTTTTGGCTGCAAATTCAACAATTGGATTAGAAATGTACATATTTAATTATAAATTCATCTTTTTGGGCAGAAAATTAATCTTTTTGGTTGCAAATTCAGTTTCTACTTGGTTAAAAAATTAATTTCTCTGTTAAAGATTTATTTTATTATTTGAGGAGCCATCTCTCTTGCTAAAAATTCAACTATTTGGTTGAAAAATTTTTTTTTGTTAACAATTTTTTTAACTTGAAGTTTTATTATTCTATTTTTGGTTGAAATTTAACAATTTAATTAGAAATTTATATATTTCATTGTAAATTAATCTTTTCTGGTAGAAAATTAATCTTCTTAGTTGAAAATTCAGTCACTACTTGGTGGGAAATTTAACTTCTTTGTTAAAAATTAATTTTATTATTTGAAGAGACATCTCTCTGGCTTAAAATTCAACTAAGTTTTTATATTCATTTATTTTTAATAATTTCTCAAGAAAAAATTTCATTATTCTATCTTTGGTTTGAATTGATCGTCTTTATTTAAAAATTCAACAATTTCGTTAAAAATTAATGAATTTTTTTGTAAGATTGACTTTTTTGGTACAAAATTAATCTTCTCTATTGAAAATTGAACTTCTTTGTTAAAAATTCATTTTATTATTTGAAAATCCATCTCTCTTGCTGAAAATTCAACTATTTTGTTGAAAATTTTTTTTTTTTAATAATTTTTTTAACGTAAGATTTCATTCTTCAATTTTTGTCTGCAAATTCAACAATTGGATTAGAAATGTACATATTTAATTATAAATTTATCTTTTTGGGCAGAAAATTAATCTTTTTGGTTGCAAATTCAGTTACTACTTGGGTGAAATTTTAACTTCTTTGTTAAAAAATCATTTTATTATTTGAAGATCCATCTCTCTTGTTAAAAATTCACCAATTTGGTTAAAAATATATTTAGTTTATTGTAACTTTATATTTTTTGGTAGAAAATTATTCTTCTTGGTTAAATATTCAGTTACAATTCGGTTAAAATTTCAACTTGTTTATTGAAAAATCATTTTATTATTTAAAGAGCCACCTATTATGTTGACAACACGTTTTTTTTTAATTTTTTGATTGACAATTTTATTTCTTTATTTTTAGTCGAAAACTTAACAACTTGGTTGAAATTTTATGTGCTTTATTGTCAATGTATCTTATTTGGTAGAAATTTAATCTTTTTGGTTAAAAATTCAATTACTACTTATTTGAAAATTTAACTGTTTGTTAAAAATGCATTATATTATTTGAAGAGCCATAGTTAGGATGGCAAATTCAACTATTCTTTTCCATTTTTTTTTAAATTAACGCTTTTGAATTAAAATTTAATTATTATATTTTCGGTTGAAAATTGGTCGCTTTTAGTTGAAAAATTAACACCCTGGTTGGAAATGTATATATTTTATTGTAAGTTCATCATTTGTGGAAGAGAATTAATCTTTTTGTTTGATTATTGAATTACTTAGTTGAAGATTAAACTTCTTTGTTAAAAATTCATTTTAATATTTGAAGAGCCATCTCTCTGTCTGAAAATTCAACTACTTTGTTGAAAATGTTCTTTTTTAAAAAAAATCTTGAAACTGAAAATTTTATTATTCTATTTTTGGTTAAAAATTCAACAAATTGGTTAAAAGTTTATGTTTTTTATGGTACATTCATGTTGGTTGGTAAACAATTCATCGTCTTGGTTAAAAATGTAATCACGAGTCAGTTAAAAAACTACGCTTTTTTTTAAATTCTTTATATTATTTGGAGATCCATCATTATGGCTAAAAATTCAACTATTCTTTTCAATTCTTTTCAAGTTAAAAATTTGAAAATTTTGTTGAAAATGTATGTATTTTATTGTAAGTTCGTCTTTTTGGTAGAAAATAATTTTTGTCTATTGAAAATTAAATTACTTGGTTGAAAGTTGAACTTATGGAAAATTGTTTTCTTTAATTAATTTTTTTTACTGCAAATTTAATTTGTTTTGTTTACAATGAAGGTACAACGTCCCCAGTTTAACTAAAAATCTTTAAACTTTACTTTTTTTACATTTACAATAGAAAAAAAAATAACGCTTTATATAGTATATGATATTTCAGCTATTTTTAATATTATTTAAATGCAGAAAATACAAATTAGCCATGGAATACGAATGAAATATTACTTTTTAAATATCACCTTTATAAGTCTATTTTATAGGGTCCCAAAAAAACCCATAAGTGAAAAATGGATTTTGCGAATTTATAGCGCTAATTATGATTTTTTGAGGTTTTCTTAATGCAAATTATTTTTAATACATTAAATACTACTTTCTAATGATAATTGGTTGTTTACATAAGTTTTCTTAACAATTTTTTATTGTTTTTAGACATTTTTTCTCAGAATAGAGGTAGAAAGTCGTGGTTTTTTCAAAAATGTTTCACTTCTTGTTCAAATTACAATTAGAGTATGGTAATAATTGATAAGGATCAACAAAAATAATTGTTCAAAAGATATATTATCATTGTTAATAATATTGTCTTCGAATAATGCTGGAAATTGCGGTTTTTTTCTGAAATTTCCGATTTTTTTCCACTTTTCAGCAAAAATGATTGCTAAAACAAATTATTATTGTTTATAACTATCTTCATCTATATAAATGACAGTTGCGGTTTTTTCTGAAATATTTTACTTTCATTTGTCTTTTTAGTTATAAACAAATAATAAATAAACATTAGAAAAAATCATATTTTAAACAATCTCTTTCTTTTTTGTGAATAAATTTATCTAAAATAAAACAGATATTTGAAATATTCTTCAAATTTTCTGTATAATTCATATTGAATTTAAATTTTCATAGAAGTAGTTACTGAGAGCCTTTTTATTTAAACTAATATTAATACCTTATATTTGTTTTTACCTTGTATTTATTATTAACTTAGTGAGAGAAAAGATGACAAAAATGAAGACAAAATTTTAAAAATCACACCTTTCTAGCAATTATCTAAGAAAAGATAATTATTAACAATGATAAATCTTGTAGACAATTATGTTTGTTGACTTGTATTTATTATTACTATGATAAGTAAGATAAAAGTTAAAAAAAAGTGGAAACACAGAAATTTTCTAGCACTAGTAACAATTATGCTTGTTGAATTTCAATAATTATTACTAAACCCGAAATGAAGACTGGACAAAATGTTAAATATTTCAGGCACCTTGCAACTTTCTAAAATTATTCAAAGACAATATTAAAAAAAAATAAAATAAATTATCGAAACAATAATTTTGTTACTTTAATTAATTATTTACCTCACTACAATTAAAAATTGTACAAAAAGTGGAAATATTTGAAAAAACTGCAATTTTCTTGCATTACTCCAAGAGAATACTATTAACAAATAATAAATTGAAATTTAAGAATTTTAGATAAGAATCAAGTGTTAATTCAAAATCTTATTTAACATCCTATACTGAAGTTATTGTATCGAACTCCTAAAAATAAAAACAAGAATCTAATGACCAAATTTGGACAACCAACTTAAAATGTTTCTATTGTAATTGAAAAGAGAAAAGAAAAATAAATAAAAAAGAGGAAACAAAAATGAGAAAGGCAACCAACGAAGTTACCTTCCTCTTCTTTTTTTATTTATTTCGTCTTTCTTTATTTTTATTACTATACAATTACAATTGTAAATTTGGTCGTTTTATTCTTGTTTTTATTTTTAGGAATTCTATACAATAATAACAAATTGCTTAAACAATTATCTATTATAAGAGAAAATTGCTATAAGCAATGGGGAATTGTTAAAAAAATTTATTTCAATATCTAATTACTAGTTTGAAGTAGCATTTTATTTATTGGAAACATTTTGCATTTGAAAACCCTAAAAAAAAATCATCATTAGTGCCAAGAACTCGCAAAACCCATTTTTTCACTTATAGGTTTTTTGGGACCACATTAAACAGAGTAATGATGGGAAATACGTGTTAAACTTCATGGTACTTGCGCCGCCTTTAAATATCATTTTTTTCAAACCAAAATAAATGGATTTATTTTTGTGTAGATTCGAACAAATTTCCGGTCAAGATGAATGAAAATTGAAAACAAAATTTGGACCACCTTACTGCACATCTAGAAAATACTTAAGGTAGTCCTTCCGCATTCTATGAATGAACTAAAATTAATAAAAAATGCATCCTAATTTGTAAGAATTAAAAAAATTGAAAAAAATTTTTTTCATAGTTAAATCCAGCGATTTTTTTCTTTTAGGTCTTAAAACAGTTGTTACCTACACAAGAAACGAAAAAAAATTAAAACTGAAGAGCAAGATTCTTTGGTATAAAGTCAATCAAGATTAGCCGTGAAAGACAACACTTGGCACAACTTTAGCATTTTGTTTTATCCCTTCCTTCGACAGTTTCAAATAACTTTAAATTTATAAATTTGTTCCACGAGAAATGTACAAATACAACTCTGTTTTGCTTTTCTGGGGAATTTATTTTGTGAGGTTTAAAATATAATAATGAATATCATCCTTCAGCTTCGCCACCTTTTAATTCACTAAAGCACTCTTCCATTGTAAATTCTTTAACCATTACAGAAAGTGTAAACTTTTAACAATGCTTGCGAAAAGTAGGAAAGGCTCTAAAACGAAATGGTCGCTCTGAAGCTAGTGTTGTAAAGCTTCGTGAGTAAAGATCGAATTTTAAAGCCTGCTTCGAGAAAACAAACGTAACTAACAGGAAAATTTATGTTTTCTCCATAACTTCTTAATGGTTAAGAGTAAAGTGCAATTTTCTGTGAACGTCATTTTCACGTTTGTTAGGATTTCCTAAAATGCTCGATTAATTTAAAAATAAAAATTTTCATTGAAGTAGACGTATTATTTTTGAAGGTAATTTAAGAGAAATGCTAATAGGACGAAAATTATGCTTGATTTACTAAACTATCTACATAAATAATGTGAGAGACTATAACGTGTCAGAAACTCCTTACTGCAAAGGGCGTATGAAATCGAATTTGCGCTTCAAGTTCGAAATAGAATTTAAACTCAATTTTCGTGAAACGAGTAATTTAGCGTTGATAGTTTCATGTTTCGCTGGTTCGGTCCTAGAACAGGTTGTTGTATAGAACTACACTAGTATTTAGAGAAACTTCAAGTTACGTCAAATTAAATCATATTTTGAAAACTATAATTTCAAAACTCGCTCTATTTATTAACTTTTAAATTTAATCAGTATTCTGACATATTTCAAGTAAAATTTCTTATTATTTTTTTGGTATAAAAACTATAAATTATTTATTAATTTTTTATTTTATAGACACTTCTAACATTTCCGTTCTTATTGAAAGAAAATTTTATTAAAATTAGCTTTTGATCGTAAAGATTAAATAAGTTGCAGCTTTCCTTAAATTACAGCTTAAACATAAAAATCCATATAACATTTATAAAGGAATGGATTTTAGTGTTTTTGACATTTGCGGACGAATAACTTTAGAATAAAGGAAAATACGCAGAATCTGTGAACTAATTTTTTGACCTTGAAAATCTAGGTTAAAGTTGACAATTTTTGACAAAATTTTTATTATTAAATTCTACGTGCACTCATATATTATTTTTTGTATGCTACACATATTTTTTAATAGATGTTTTCATGCTAAATTAAAGTCCGGCTTGAATTTAGTTCAGGCCTTCCGTGACAAAAATGCACCTGAATTTGCTATTTTAGCTCTTCATGGCATGAATGATTTTCACTGAAATAAACTCCACCATTTGTAGTATTTAAGGAATTTCGGTTTGCTGAATTCGAATCCAAAGTCTAAATATGACTAAAAATTTATATACGAGGATTTTTAGGGTCACAAAATTTAAATTCAAAGCAAAAATTTTAAAATTTAAAATGGCTGTTTTAATATGGCAGCAAAAACGGTAAAAAAAGATATCGCTGACAATTACTATACCGGAGCTTTTGAGGTCGCTGAATTCAAATCCAAAGTCAAAATGTCAAGTTTCAAAATAATGGATCCAGTATGACTAACCAAATTGTAAATCAAAATCGGTGTGAGATAAAGTAACTATGAGGGGAATTTTTCCGATCTCTGATTTTTAATCCAAAGTAAAAATTTCAAAATTAAAAATGGCGGATCCAATCTAATGGAACAACGTTGTAATAACAAAACAAACTTTATCAAAAATCGCTACTCTTTCATGTTGCTGACTTTGAATTTTATATGTAAATTAATAACAATAAGAAAACAATAAGCAAAATAGTTTTAAATAACAATTTCAGTTTCCTCTCTTTCTGAACCATGTGAGGTTCCAATCTAATTTAGCATCAAATAATTAGAGCACATTAAACATTGCAGCCTTATATTTGATAGATGGTAATGAATAATCTAAATTCTCTGTGAAATTGACAAATTCTGTATAGGTTTTTAAATTAAAGGCCCACATTCTTACATAAAACCGATCATACTGTTTCGCAATGGATCCGCCATTTTAATATTTGAAATTTGGTCATCAGATTTGAAGAAAGCGACATAAAAATCCCCCTAATAGCGATTTTTGATCAAACCGATTTTATTTTCACAAAGTTGTTCTACTATATTGAATCCGCTTTTCGTAATTTCAAAATTTTAAATCTAGATTCAAAATTTACTATCCGAAAAACTGACATAGGGGTAAATCAGCTATAGCGCCGGGCTTTGAATAAAATGCCCCATAAATTATGATTGAAATGTGCTTTTAATGTCTCTACTTTTAAGCGTTAATTATCAGGTAACATGTGTCATTATTAAAAACGGCTTTTTAACTACAATATTATTCGAAATTTAATTAATTAATGGGTTTTGCATTTCGGCCAGTATGTTCCATACCTTAAGGCATGGTGTATACAATTTAATCATTCTTAAGATTATAATTGAAATCTTAATTTTACTTTTATGCAAAAAATTATTATAAAGACCAACAAACACGAACGTTATTTGCAATAGTCATCGTCCCTAGCACAGGCATTATACCTTACGCTCCCCTTCATTAAACTTTTGAAAAAATGTAATCAAGGAAAGTGGTTAATATAACCATTCACTTTACTTAGGTTTACTATTTGACAGTTATTAAGTTGAAAACATTTGTAGTTAAACTTACATTTAAAATAAAGTTGATTTTACAAGATATTCTTGTTCAAATGACAAGTTTTCTTGTGTTAAAGTTACAGTGTTTTTCACAGTTAAAATGAACATAAATAGCAGTTAAAATGAACATAAATAGCAGTTAAAATTACCAGCTTTATTAGTAAATTTAGTCAAAATTTCTCTGGTTAGTTTAACTAGTTTAACATAGCAATCCTTCTAACGAACTATAGATGCTACCTAGTTATATTCTAGAAAGCCAGAACCAGTTGTTTCAGTATGCTCGTAGAGATAGTCCTGCTTCTCTCCCTTGTTGTATAATAAACTATTTTGTTTATGTATCTGATATTATAAAAGCACTAACTATTTCCATTATCATCCCTCCCATGACAGCGCGAACTCAGGATTTCCTTAAGTACTCCAGAAGCCGCTATAATTTTGCAAAAGTTCTTTGAGAACAATAAGTACGAATTAATGTAGTTCATGTGTAGGGAGCACTCACACTAATTAATTCTCTATTTATTTCACTGAGAGCCATACACGTGATGAAAAAGCCGTAGAATGCAACACCATGGAGGCGAAGATCATGAACGTAAGATAGACACAGGAACTCTTGTACAGTATATACATCGTAGAGGATACACAAAAGCACCAAGTGCGGCTTGGCGAATGGAAAAAGGACAAAGCGCTCAAGTGGACAGACAAGCACCGGCTAAGTATCTACTCGTTGCTTTGGAAATTTATCATTTACCCACTCGACCTCCCTGAGGGTACAGCCACCGCTGGCTAAATATGTTTCGAGGGTTGTGAAAGTACGTTGGGCACACAATTACCCATATGGGGTCGCTCGCATTAATTTGCATATTCATTTCCGTATCTAATCCGTTTTTATTAAGTGGATTAACCAAAAGTTTCTCTAAACACAGCTAAAATAAGTCAATCCTTTTGCAAGTCAATAAGTCAATAACTTTTGTATCCCAGAAAGTTGTATTCTAACTAGTTTTTCTAAGAGTGTCTATACAGATTTATCACTGTTCTATGCTATCTTCCATCTTTTTTCAAGTTTACTATCTATCGAGTTCGGCCCTATCCGCTATATCTATTCCTCTTTCCATATTTCTATCTGTCTCTATCCTATTTTATCACAAATAGTTTTTAAAATATTAATTGCGGTAGCAGAAAAGATTGAAAATGAAATGAAAAGCGTCCCTTCAAATTTTTATAACTTCACAACAAATTCTAGAATACGATTTAATACTATTACAAAAAATAATTAGTATTAGTCATAATGAAACATTTTAAACTGTAGGAAAGAAAAATAAGACAATGATTAAAATGTGACTTGCACCTAGGCGCCATTCATTAATTACATAACAGCTGGGGGAAGGGGTGCGATCTGTCAAATATATTACAATATCTTTTGATCTGTTACATAAGGGGGGGGGTTGATACTGCTAGGTAATATTTTTAAGAAATCAACCCTATAGAAAATCTATGTATGCAAAATTATAGTGTAATGTTAAGGTTTAGTAATTTAAATAAAAGATTGTAAAAACATTTTTAAGATGATTTTAAAGGCTGTCAATAATATTTGTTAATGAATTTTCCAAGATTCCAAAGATTAAAAAAGGTTTATAAACATTTTAATGTATTTTCAAAGATGAAAAGGAATATAAAAGATTTTGAAGAATTCAAAGGAATTGAACGTATTTTAAGATATTCCAAGGAATTTCAAAAGACTTCAAGAATTTAAAAGGATTTTAAAAGATTTGAAATAATTTAGGGTATTTTGAAGGATTTCCAACAATATCTCAAAGATTTAAAAGTTTTCAAGAAATTTCGAAAAATTTGTAAGATTTGAAGGGTTTTTAAACAATGTCATGCGGTTTTAAAGAATTTCGGAAGATTTAAAAGGATTTCATAGGACCTATAAGGTTTTAGGATATTTTAAAAGATTTTTAGAGATGTTCAACGATTTTGAGTGATTTTATCAGATTGTCTAGGATTTCAGTATTATAAAGTGATCTTAAAGGCTTTCAATAAGGCATTTTCATAAATTTCTCTGGAGCTTAAACGATTTTGCAGGACTTTAAATATTTTAATGATTTTCGTGTCATTTCAAGAAACAGCATCAAATTTCATATTAGTTTACGAGATTTCAAGGGACGTTGTAATACTCTAATAAAATTTCAAATAATTTATCAACGTGATTGGCAGATTTTAGGGTATTTTATACATTTTCAATGGACTTTGAAGAGATTTAAAAAAGAAAGTGTCTACGTGTACCGAAAAAATACTACTTTTACCAAAATTCCTGTACACGCAGCCACGGTCTTATAAAAATAGCAAGGAATTTTCAAGGATTTTAATGGTCTTGAGGGATTTAAAAAATGTCATGCGATTTTTGAGAATTTCCTAAAATTGTAGAAAAATTTGATGTATTTTGCGGGACTGAATGTATTTTAAAAAGTTCTAAAGGATGTTTAACGTATTTTAAGGTATTTTATCAGTTCTCCAGCGACTTCAATATTTTTAGACACTTCAAAAGCTTTCAATAAGGTTTTGTAATGAACTTTTTAGGATCTCAAAGGCTTGTCAAGAAATATAATCAAATTTCATGTAATTTCACGAGATTTTAAAAGATTTTACAATACTTTAATGAAACTTTAAGGAATTTATTCACAAGAATTAAACAATTTCAAAGCAATCCAAAAAATTTTTAAGAAATTATCAGACTTTCGGGTATTTAAAAAAAAGCTGCGTCTAGTCGTCCCAAAAAGTAGGCAAAGCTTAAAAAGGAGATGGAATAGACACTCTCATAAAAAATATTCCACTACTTATCCTGAATTTCAGGACAACGAGACATTTTGTTAAGAAAAATATCCATAAAAACAACGTTTTTTTCACAATTATCAAAATACTACTACTCTCAAAAGCATTCAACATTTTTTAAGTTTATCAGGCTTCACACTATATTCTCAATTAACCCTTAGATTTGGTGATCTAGGTTTCTAGATTTGACGACTGATTAAACAGGAAGTAAAAATTAAAAACCTTAAGTAATGGGTTTCGATCTTCTAAATTGTTATTTTAAATATAAACTTAAGTGATTTGATAAAAAATTGAAAAAATTATATAATCTTGTTATATATTGCATTTTATTAGATTTATTATGATCGCAATCGTTCTTAAAAATAGTTTAGTTACTTTAGGTCACGCTGTATAGTTCCTTTGTCACATGTTCCATATTGTTTTGATTTTTCAATTTTTATTTTAATAACACAGGGCTCCGAACTTTTTGTTAAGACTTGTTACATGCAGTGGGGAGGGGTAAAAAATTAGGAGAAAATATGTTACGTAATTTATGAATGCGTAGGATTTAAAAAAAATGCTAAATAACTTTGTTCCCATGAGGTTTTAGGAAAGGTTTTTGATTTCATTCAGATCATAATAATTTGTCACGCAAAAATTTTTTTAATGGCATTCACACCACCAGAAACATTCCTTATTCAGATAATTCCTTCTAATTATTCTCAAGATCTCGGAAAATTATTCTGCGCGAAATTAATCCTGAAAATTGAGACAACTCTGCACAGGCTTTGCATATATTGAGCAATATACATTCTATTATTTCCCTTATTGTAGCACATCTTAAATTGATCTCAGCGTCGTAACTTGGTGCCGTGATATTATACATGTCGCGACAGAAATTTCTCTGCCGTGATTCCGCGGAATGAAATCACCGCAGGCGGAAACACGCGTAAACCAAAAGATTTATGTTCCTCAGGGTTTCTCATAACTTCCGGTCCCTCTCTTTCCCTGCTTGATTTTCTTGCTATTCCTTCACAATGTGAATATTTATGAAGGATGTTAATAACCACTGGATAATTTTCCTTCAGCTTCCTGATGGCGTGTTTACGGTTTGGAATTTCCTTGAGGATCGTATATTCCTTGTAAACATGGTGTTCATACCGAAGTCCTGACTCATTCGGACAACATAGATGAACAAGTCAAAAGTCGCCAGTCTTGTGGAAAAACTCTCTCGAGAGATTCAATTTTTTACAGGGGAGTTACTAATGATCTGGAAAAGAAAGACGAATGAATTATGTTTTCATTGAATTCTTAAACAACACCGGAGATTAGCTTTAACTTACATTAGTAACAAGGAAGCAATTTCATTATCTATAAAATTAAATTGAATAGTTCATAGAAGTTTTTGCATTTTACAACTCTCTTTGTAGAAATCAAAACATTATAATTATATTGTAATTTACCATTCACTAATTAATTCTGTCCTATTCTGGATTTTTCCCTTTAAATTAAAATGATTGAATTTTAAAAATCGTGATGCACGATTTGAAAATTAGTTATTTTTAACGTCTTGGTTTCAAAATTCTAATTCAAGTATGCTTCGATTTTGAAACGAAGTTTGGAAATGTTTAATTTGTAAAACTTTAAGTTTAAATTCAATCATTTTAAAACTTTTCATTTATAAAGCATATTATTTTTAAAGTTTTGAGAATAATTAAATTCTCAAGGTTTACAATACATAAAATTCTTTAATTCTAAATGGTTAAAATTACAGTAATTTTTTTTTTAAATTACATTTTTTAGTAAAAAAATCCATGCAATCACTTTGAATTCTCTTGATACTACATGACATGATATTTATTAAGCATATATTTTCCTTTCATAAAATTTCTACAATTTAAATTTTAAATTACGTTATCAATGCGCAATTCTGAAACAGTTTAATTTTTGAGACCTTGAAACTAAAGATCTTTTATTCATAAGTTTAAATTAAAAAATATTTGGTTTAAAAATCCTTATTTATAGAGTTTTCATATTTCAAATTTTACAATGTTGTAGATTCAAATTGAAATATGAAAAATGAAGAAACAATTATTTCAATATAAAAGCTTTCAAAATTGCAAATTTTAATATTCGAGATTTCAGAAGTAAGGATTAAAAATTAAATTTTAAAAAATGTCCCAGATTATTGAACATTTTTAACTCAACTTAAACAATAAAAAAAATTTGAATTGAAAAGCTTAAAATTGTTCTATTTCAAAAATTTAGATCATGGTAATCTTGATATGTATTCTTTTGCTAATTTTTAATTTTTAATGTGATATTCCAAAATTGTCCGATTTTTTGTTAAACATTTAAAATAAATAAGTTAAAAATTGTGTTTTTTAAAATGAGAATAGATCAAAATTAAACTTTTTAAAATTGATACATCGCCAAATTAAAAATATCTTTAATTTTGAATGATTACAATTTTATAGTTTTAAATTTTCATGTTACACGCTAAATTTTCACTGTTTTGCATTCATAAGCCTTTATTCTGCAATTAAAATTAAATTGGTTAAATTTTGAAAAATATAGTTAAAAATTTTTTAATTTTAAAGAGATTCAAATTTACATCAAATAATAAAAATTTTCAAGGGTTTGAGTATAACAAAATTTCAATAACGAAATTCTTGGTGACTAAAAATTTTTTCAGTTTTGAAAAAAGTTCGGGTTTGTATATTTTCCAACGTTTCATGATAGAAATTTTGTCATTTATGACGAAATTCGCGAGCGAAGCGAGCCGCGCGCAAGGCGCGCGATGAGAATGTGCACGCCATGCGGGCACATTGTTCTGCATTTTTTCATATAGAAACTTAAAAATCAACTGAATTTCGCTGTACATTATACTATTATGAAGAAAATTAAAGTTTTCATGTTTCGTGGTTTTAGAAAAAAATGCATTGCAAGTGCGATTTATCCCTACAGTTGATTTATTGCTTTTGGAAAGTTAATCACAAGACACGTTTTAAATTTTAATAATAGATAGCTTATTCTGATATATATTTTGCAGTGAAAATGAAATAACACAAGCAGTTTTATTTTTAGGAGGGTTAGCTACCCTTATGAAATGTATCATTAGATTGTGAACAAAAACAGTTTTTTTACATTTATATGCAGACTGGTATTTGCTCAATATAATATATCAATTTTTCACTACGACACAATTATGTTATTTCATTTTTAATGCAAAATATTATTCAGAATAAGCGTTTCAAGAAAAACATTTAAAACGTATTTTGTAATTAATTTTTTAAAAGCAATAAATTAACTGTAGGGACAAATCGCCCTTTGCGAAGAATTTTTTTCAAAAACCCCGAGACATATCAACTTCAATTTTTAATTTTTTTAATAACAGTACAATATACAGTGAAATATAATGAGCGTCTTTTTGTAGAAAATAATCTAACGCTTGTTTAGTTGATAAATTTTTATTCATTTTTGAGATATTAAAGAAAAACTGTTTTTGGGGGTCAAC
>JAUELO010000139.1:1884182-1898713 GCA_032357855.1 Amphibolips quercusostensackenii
TTTAGAGCTGTTTTAACATTCCTTCAAAGAAAAGCAAACACTTTTCCTGGTAAAGTACGCTTTCCGCAATTATTTGAAAGTGATTTCCGTCACTAACAGTATAATAAAAAAATCTCTCATGGGCATAGTTGTTAGGAAATGTCGATTTCATCGCTGTTTCCTTTTTATAGGGGTTTTTAAAACAACCCTCAAAATAAATCTAAACACTTTGCCTGATGAGGGACGCTTCCTGCACTTATTTTGAAGTGATTTTCCACCCCAGCAATTTAAGCTAAAAATCTCTGTGATTTTAGTTTTTTGGAAATGTCAATTTCCTTGCTTGAACCTTAAGCAAAAAGTTTTTGAGGTGAATACAATTTCAATCACAGACGAATTTTTCTGTTAAAATGCTTATGGAAATTGGAAGCTTGGCAATTATTTGATCAAAAACTGTCCGTTTTTCTGATAATCTTCTTTTGAATTATTGATCTGCAGGTTCAAAATTATACAAAAAAAATTATAATTAGACCTTCTGACTAAAACGCTTTTTCTCTCGATTTGGTGCAAAGTCCTTTCCAAAATTTTCAAAATTTTTGGTAATTTATAAATTTGACATAAATTTTAAAAATTTTTGGTAATTTATAAATTTGACATAAATTTTCAAAATTTTAAAAATTTCCGTAATTCGCAAAATTTTTTCAAAATGTCCTAAAGTTATATTCAAATTTTTAAAAAGTTTCCCTTGATGTATAATACAATATTTCTTGTAGAAGTATTTCACATCAAAACTCGTGGGTCAAACAAAATGTAGAAGTGAATGTAAAAAATTGCGGGTCAATCCAGCTGACACAAAATTTGGATTTTTGTACCATTTTTAATTTAAATTGTATGAAATATTGAACCATTTCAAAATGTTCAAGATTCAAAACAACTGCATTTGTATTCATTAGAATTTTAATTTAATTTGAAAGTTTTGAAAAATTGGATGCGTACTGATATAAACAATTTCAGATTAACGTTTTCGGAAACCTTCAAGCTAAAGAACTTTTAAGTTCAAAATAATAAAAATTATAACACAATTTTATTCAAGGCCGTAAAAGTTCTATAGCTTGAAATTGAAAGTTTGAATAAACTCATTTTGAATAGAAGCTTCCATAATTTATAAAATTCTTATTTAATGTCCCGGAAGTTATCCATTTTTAAAAATTTTTAATTTTAAGTACATGCAAATAAATATTTTTAATCTTAAAAGTTAAAATTATATTATTTCTAAACAAAAATTCTCAAACATAGATAATTTAAAATCTAAAGAGTTCGAAATTTACACATTTTTCAGGATTAAAAAACTAAAGAAATTAAAATAAATTAATTCAAATTTAAAGCCTTTATAGTTAAACAAGCATGATTATTTTACAATTCGAATTTAAGAATTTATAAATAGAAATGTCAGGATACTGCAATTACAATTAAATAATTCAAGCTAAGTTAAGCGGAAAAATTTGAGCTTTTATGGCTTGTAAATTAGGCAATAGCAATAACTTAAAGAATTAAAAATGTTCTGTAACCAAAAATTTCAAAATTTAGATGTTTAAAGTTCCAAAATTTTTGTATTTTTGAAAATATATTTTGAAAAAAGAAATATTTAAAACTTAAACAATTTTAATTCGACTTGAGTTAAAAGCATCCCAGTTGGCGCAAACGTTAAAGAACGTCATTAGGACGTTTCAAAAACGTCCTAAGTCAGTCTAAATAACGTTCCAAAAACATAAAATGTTTCAGAGACGTTTTAAAAACGTATTTGGAACATGAAACGTTTTTAGAACATTATTTGGTCTGACTTAGGACAGTTTTTGAAACTTCTAAATAACGCCTCTTTTAACTTTCACGTCCAGGGGACGTTTTTAGGAAGTTCCAATTACGTTCTTAAATTTTGTGCCCACTGGGCTTTTAACTTCTACGTCCAGGGAACGTTTTTAGGACGTTCCAATTACGTTCTTAAAACTCGTGCCCACTGGGATCTTGAGTCGCACTATTTTGAGGTAGAAATACACAAAAAAAATGTAACCGCAAATTCAACAATTTAAATGTTTTGAAAGGTTTTGTTCTTAAAATCTATTTTGCAATATTCTAAAAAACGATAAACATGCTGAACATGTTTTTAAAAATAATTTGTCATTGAAAATAATATATTTTCTCTCGCTAGACGCAAAAAGCTTCTTCTAAAAATCATAAAAATTGACAAAATCATAAAACCTTTTTAACGGTGTTGCCTGTAGATGCATTCTTCACCTTTACTTTTTATTTTTGTATGCTTGTCACGCTACTCTTACACAAAAAATGTGTGGATGAGGGTAAAGGAATCTTGTCGACACCAGCGTTTTATATTTCATGAATAATCATGATATATCTTACTTTATAAAACAGGAAGATAACTGAAGAGCTTTTCTACCTCAAAGAATCATAATTTGTATCTATGTACATGCATAACTAAATAAAAACGATATGTATAATAAGTAAAGTTTTTGTGCTACAAAAAATAGCATGTTTATACTATGGTATTACTTTAATAAAACTCGTTTATACCTAAAGATAACAAATAGAAAATTTTACATACATTTTAAATAAAATAAAAATATTTTCGGATAAATCATCTCTTTCAACCGAAATCTGTTAAATAAATCTTTTTGAGGCCGATCAAAAATTAAGTCACGCTATTTTGAAGTTCAAATTAAAATTTTTGTTTCGATTTCATTTGCTAAATGCCTAAAAGGGGAAGTTTTCAGGATTAAATTGAATATTTTAAAAAGCAGTTGACTTCAAAACAAATAGTTAGATCTTCAACAAGCAAATTAATTTTACGCAAAATAGTTAAACTTTAAAAAAAGAGCCCAATTTTAAACAAAAGGGTTGAATTTTTAACCAAATAGTTAAATTTTCAAACTGCAAAGATGAATTTTCAATCATATGGTCGAATTTTCAGACAAAAATAATAAAACGTCAATCACAAAGAGTTGCATATTAAAGCAAATAATTGAATCCATGAGTCAAACAGATGAATTTTTTAGAAGACAACTGAATTTTCGAACAAAAAATATTTTACTTTTCAACATAATGGTTGAATTCTTAACAAAATATTTAAATTTTCAACAAAATAGTTGATTTCTCCAAAAAATAGTCGTACCTTCAAGACAAAAAGACGAATTTTTTAGATGAAAGTTGAATTTCCAATCCAAGAGGACAAACCTTGTGTCCAAACAGACGAATGTTTAACAAAACAGTTAAATTTTAAAAAAAAATTTTGACAAAATAGTTCAATTTTTGACAAACCAACTTAAATTTCAACAAAATAATTTAATTATCAACAAGGTAGATAAAATCTTAAAGGAAAATGTAATAGTTGATATTTCGACACAAAAAGATTTAAATTTTTAATGAAAAACAGTCAGATTGAACCAAGATAGACGTATTTTAAAAAATATACTCGAATGATCAGCAAAAACAAATTATTTTCAACCAAACTGCTGCATTTTTTAACAAAAAAGATGATTTTACAAACCAAAAAAACTAATTCTTAACAAAAGAGTTGAACCACATTGTGGATATTTCTGCCAAAATAATTATATGTTTCCCAAAAAGAAATAATTTTCAACAAAACAGTTGAAGTTTTGAGACAAAGAGGCAAATTTCGTACAAAAAATTAATTTTCAACCAAATATTCAAATTTAAAAATAAAAATTATATATTTTGAACTAAAATGAAATATTTACATTTTCAGTTAAAAAAATTGATTTTCAATTAAAAAAAAAAACAATTTTTAACAAAATAGTTCAATTTTTTTACAAAAGAGAGATGGATCAACAACTAATAAAATGATTTTTTTTTTAAATAATCCAATCTTCAATCAGTAAAATGAATGATTAACGAAGTAAATTAACTTTTTACCAAGAAGTTGTATTTACAACCAAAAAAGTTGAATTATCTATAAAAATTCAATCGGTGAATTTTCAACTAAAAACTATCAATTTTCAACCAAGAAGTAATTAGTTGAATTTCTAGTTATCAAAATTCATTTTTAACAAAATAATTAAATTTTAAACCAAATAGTGATATTTTTAATCAAAAGACGTGAATTAAGAACTAGAAACATAAAAATTTACTTTTAAATTAAAATGAATTAACTTCCTGAGAAAAATAGTTGGATGTTTTACTGGATTCCATAATTCAGTTCGCATCCAAAATCGAAAAAAGAGGAAGTTTCTTTAAAACAGTGAAAAAAAGATGAATTCTTTAAAAAATGGCAAAATATTAAAATAGGGGAAAGATTGTGAGCTCTGCATTTAGATGCTTTCCTTGTAAAATAACATCACTAATTTTCATTTCTTTGAACATTTCAAAAAACTGTTTTTTACATTTGTTTTCCATGTATATGATGTCAAATTCTACGTTACCCCCCCCCCCCCCACCCTGTCAGTGTGACGCAGTTTTTGAATGGTGGCTTGATAAACTTTTATACAATTTTTTTTTCTTTTTTTTTATCCTCAAAATAATCTGTCAGTAATAGTCATTTAATATGAAAAGTTTGTTAGGACAATATTTCTTTAAAAGAATGAAAATATAGATTTAATATGACATGCGTATGATTTTTTGAAATTACAGCTTTTAGACACAGTAATTAATTTTGAGAGTAGGTGAATCTTGTTAATTAGAGACTTTCGAATGATAACTTAGTTAATATTATCTTCCAGAGTTCTAAAGGCAAAACAGTGCCAAAATAGCAAACTCGAAATTACCTCTGAGCCTTTAAAGACACATAACACGAAACCACTGCTTCTAAGCCACACGGTTACGAATTCCACCAAGTGAAGCATCTCTTCCTGTAAGCCATCTCTGCCGGAATTACCTTGGCTAACTTGCTCTATACATATATCTATTCTACAAGCATATGTATTAGGATACGTTACTATAATTACTTTAGAGTTCTTTTGTTGTCCCAAAAAATAAATTTTTTTATGGTTGATTCTGAACCAATTAAAATTACAATTACAAACAATTACATTTTCTAAACAGGAAAAGAAATAATACAAAAAAGCATACATGTCTGAAATTGCTAATATTTAAAAACATCCTCTGTACCAAATTTAAATAAAAAGATTTCTCTCGACAAATTGAGTTTAAAATTGCTTGACCTCAATCAAAAGAACTTTCAAAAATATTCGTTAGCAAATCCTGCAGTTTGGAACGAATCATAGGCTTAGTGTCTCTATTTAAAAATTCATTTAGGAACGAAATGAAATCTGCTTTCTTATGAATAATTTCATGCACCAAAATCAAAGCATGAAAAAAGTTCACAAATCAAAATTAGGTTTGAAAACTACCTCATTTTCGGCTCATTAAATATGATAACATAACAATGTAAAAAAGGAGAAAAAGGAAAAGGCAACCAAAACCAACCTCTTATTTTTTCCCCTTTTATATACTACTAGAGACCAAAATTTTTCGAAGCCGATTTAAACATCCTCATCAGGGATTATTCATAGAAAAACTACTGGTATGAATAACTAAAACGTACGTTAATTCAAATAAACAAAATGTTCAAGAATAAAAAATATAGACATTTGAACAAATGTTATTTGATCTCATTCTTTATTTTATTGTCGAGAATTCATTGGTTCATAAAGAATTATTTTTAACAGTAAGAAACAGAAATTAATTTGTCCAAATGATAACCTTAGTCCAAACTCAATGTATTTGAGAAATCTTTTTTCTAAATTAATAGCTTTGTTAACCACTCTCTTGAAAGTACTAAGTGACATCTATGACTTCTGTGGATGATATTCTGATGTTAATCTCTTTTTTGTCTAAGTGCCCTACGTAATTTCTGTTTCTTTAAATTAAAATTAATTTTCTGCAGACGAATCAATCCTCACCAATGAAATGGAGAATAGCACTAAATAGCCTTTTGTATCAATGTCTATATTTATTTTTATTCAAGTATTTTGTCAATGTGAATAAGGATAAGCTAGAATTATTCATACCGGAAGTTTTCCTATAAAGAATCACAGATAAGGAGTTCTAAACTGCCTGCGAAACATGTTGTCTCTAGTAGTCTAAAAAAGACGGAGAAAAATTTAGAAAAGAGCAAGAGGTTGGGGGTAGTTTGGAAATCTAATTTTGATTTGTGAATTTTAATCACGCGCGGATTTCGGTGCATAAACAATTATTCATGAGAAAGCAGAATTTATTTCGCTCTTAAATGAAATTTGTTTGTCTCATCCCCTTCACCCTATTTTCCTTCATTTGGTATAAAAATAATTGCCCAAGGCCTTTAAACGCTAAAAATTGTTAAATTTTTTTGTTTTGTTGGAATGACAACTTACTTAAAAGTAATAATTATGAGAATATTGAATATGTATAATGTACTTTCTACATATACCATAGATATCTTTGGCCATAAGAAAATTCTTATGACGATTTCCATTGAAAAAATGTCAAAATACCGTCTTATTACGAAAATTGCATGTCTGTTTTACTAAGATGTCAAAAAATGAGGTTAAATGTAATATCACCTTACGCAAACTAGGCTTATACCCTCAGAAAGAAATAAGTACCCTCTGCAAAGAATAGAAATTTATATTCTGCTTCTTTTGCTTCCGCATAGCGTAAGCAAGTTACTGTTATTTATAATATTTTAAAACATTTTTGTTTAAAGTTACACTTTTTTCATTCATATAGTTTAAAGAGTATATAAGAATAAATAAGAGTTCTTGGTTCGAGACGAATCGATTGACCTACAATATTAATACATTTTATGGAAGAGTGAGAAAGTTATAATCATTTACACTAGTTGAAAAGTCAGTTTTTCATATTAAAACTTTTTTTATTAACATAATTCAAAGTTGATGCAGCAACATAGGAGAATCCATGTTTCCAGGCGAATCGATTGATCTATAATATTAATATATTTCTTTGAAAATTAAGAATGTTCTAGTCATTTACAATATTTAAAAATCTCTTTTTTACTTTTTAATTCGAGACAAACTAACTGACCTTATTGCCTCATTTTCTGATATCCTAATAAAACAGTTACGCATCTTAATAAAACCGGAATTTTACCATTTTTAACAATATATCTGAAGTTACCTTATGACTGTTCTGATGAGAAATTATCTGATGAACTGCGTAAAAGAAGCAAAATATTCAAAAAGGTAGTTTTAAAAGTTTTGTGCATAGTTTTCTGTCATGAGCACACATTTTAACTTTATCAATGCCGTTTTCAATCATTAAAGAACAAAAATATTTAAGGTCTATGAAAAAAGCACATTGTAAATTTTCAAACTAGTATAGAAAGTAGATTTTTTACTTTTAGGCTTAGTATTCTAAATGAAATTAGAGTCAAATTATTTTCAGCAATACCTACCATCATGTTATTGTCATACTTATTGCTTTTACGAAAGTCATTTGTCATTTTTACCCACAAAAAAAGCTTATCTTTGTTTAGCGCTAAAAGGCCTTGGACCACGGCTTTAACATTATTTTGATTTATAAAAAATTGCACAATTATTTTCACACCAAACGAAAAAAATAGGAGGGTGAGGCAACAACAAAAATATTTCATATTTTTGGACCACATCACTATACAACCTTTCAAATCAAATTTTAATTGAAATTTAACTTTTATTAAATGTAAAATATAAGGATTTTGTTTTAAAACTCACCAGTATTAGCACTCGTAGGTATCTAAAAAAGTTCAGTTTTAAGACACAGAATATCTGCGATGAATGAAAAAAAATATTTATAAACGCAATTAAAGGGCAATAATTGAAAAATGTAAAAGAATAAATTAGTGAAAAAATTACGAGGTATACACAGTAGGCGAATTTTAAATCATAATTTAAAATTGTTGAATTGAAAGAGCACCTTAAAATAAATTGCCTACGTTGGTCAAATATTTTTTAACAATAAGAAAGTGGTAGACAAATTTTTCAGTTTCATTCAGTACTTGAAAACATGTCGAAGAATTGATAATTTTCACTCTTTTTAATCTAATAATTTTTAAAAGCTTCTAATAAGGAATAAAATGATTGAAATTTATTTAAAAATATAAATTTACTAATAATATTTCAATATCTAAATCTATTAAGTAAAACTTGACAGTTGAAAAAATTCAAATTGGTCAACGTTAAACCCTTAAAATAAAACGTTGTTCGGTTTTAAGCGATTTTAAATTGATTATATTCAATGTTCAATGTTGAATAACGAAACACTGTGGAATAAAAGCAATAGTAAAACGAAAAAAGGAAATCCTGAAAATAGAATAAAAAACAAAATAAAGCCAGCAATACCCTCAGAAGCACTTTAGCTCTGAAACTAAGAAGTCGTTATTACAACGAGCTGTATATACATACATATCCACTCACATTTACACAATAAGGGCATTTTCCAACAAGCCGCAGCACTTAAGGAATCCAGTATAATTATATTAAACACAATTATGAGAATCTAAATTAAAATTATTTCTCATCCACTTAGGATTCCTAACCAAATTTTTCACCACATGCTTCGAAAATTGATTTGAATGTGATAAATAAATTAAATAAAGAATATTGCGACAAATCTTTTCCAAGTTTATTCCAGTAGAATTTCATTGAGCATCAGCTACTTATTTTTCAAAATTACAATTAATGAACTGATTAGTCAGTGAAAATTCATCGAAATTACAGTCATTTTGATCTGGTTCCCTGGTAAAAAGACGATTGCAATTTTCATTACCTTTCTATTCTAAGAATTAGTCAGTGCCGACTGGAATTTCAGAAACACCTTCATTTGTCTTTAACTTCTTCTGAATAACTGATTCTTTAATCAAATTAATTAAAATTTATAGAAATATTTTTAAAAATTATTAAGAGAAACCATCTGCAAGGTATCCTGAATGTTATTTCAAATTTCTTTTGAAAATATCCATTCTATTAGAAAAGTTTTATTAATTTAAAGAAACTTCTTTTTATTCAAAGACATTTCTTTGATTAAAAGAAATGGTTTTTTCTTTCTGAAATGTGGTTTCTTCCAGATTCTGGTGAGGTTTATCGTCCTGTTTCGAAATCCGCTGAAAATGTTTCAAAGGGTTCAAAATTAACAAAATTTCATCAATTTTTTTTTTTAATATATAAAGTCTATTTTCACAAAAAACATACCTTTAAATTTTTTTCGAGAAAAATTTTTTAAAAAATTCTCGTCACCACAGAAATGGTTAAACCCGCATAAAACTCACAGGGTCTTTTCTTTATACAAAAAGGCCAACTCTTTGTTAAACTGTTACTTCTATAAGGAAAACATCTTGTAAGTTTTATGCGGGACAAACCATTTTTCTGGCTATGAGATTTTTTTTAACTTCACAAAAAAGACCTCGTAATCTTTTATGATATCTTGCACTGTTCGTGAAAAAAATTATATTTTTCAAAACAAATTCTCGCGGCCATGGGAATAGCATGCTGACGGATCTCTACTTGTACCTCCCGGTTTTTTATCTGTTAAAACTTCTGGGATGTCTTGCGATCATTTTGAGCCAAAACAGGTAAAAATCGCTTGGGAACTTTTTGAGCATAATCAGTATTAGATTTTTCTAAGAATGTTCAACAAAATTATGTAAAAAAGGTAGTATTTAGCACATAATTACGGTGCTATTAGAGCTAGAACAATGATTTTTTAGATCTACTCAAAAATGAATCTTCTTTATTTAGTTTACTTGCAACTGTCACCAATAACGCATAGAAAATGAGTTATTTTACAAAAACTATAATTTTTAATTTGAAAAAAATTATTTGCTCAAATTGAATTCTGGCGGTCATAACTCAGAGTGATTGTAAGACATCCCTTAAGTATGATCAACCAAACCCGGGTTATGCAATCGCTTTCAAGTTGAAGTCAGTCGAGACTACCGTGATAGCAAATAATTTGTGAAACTGGGTAACTTCCAGATGGGTAATTAATGGAGGGGTAAGCCCGCCATGGTGAATCAAAGATTCTCCGCTGGGCTCTACTAGACGGCAGCAAATTACTGCGTAAGTAATATGCTGCCGTCTAGTGGAGCCCAGCGGAGAATCTTTTACTTATTAAAGGGAGTTTACCCCTCCATCAATCACCCAGCTGGACATTACCCCGTTTTACCCATTACCTGCAACGATTCTTACACCCAGTTTTTTCTGTGATATGTGTCGTCTAATTTCCTCTGAAAATGGATCCGGTCTCTATAATAGCAGAATCCTAAAGTGATTGCTTTAAATGCAATTAATCTTAGATCCTATGCAGGGGTTACTTGGTGGTTAGAGACCGCTGACTGGAATTGCATTCCACGAAGTTGTCATACCGCTATTGGAAATGCAAATTCGAATGCTCGCAGGTATTTGGGCGAGAAGGAGCTGAGGCCAAGTTCTCCTCAGGTAAACTCAACGGAAAGTGATAATCCCCGCACTTGGGCTACATACAGTGTTTGCAAGATTCTGGCTGAACGAGCACGTTACGGACAACCAATTCGCTGTGTCGCTATTCATCCGGCATATACCAATCCGAGCATGTCGTCCAGCACGGAGGTGCGATTCGACGTTCGATGTGAGTACACTGAACCAGATGCTAATTACGCACATTGCGATGGCCTGGATTCCAGTATACTAAGTAACCTGGAATGCTCGCCCTAGCGACCTCAAATGGATTATAGTACTACTGCAAAATTAACTGTCTCTAATTTACAGAGCGAGATGATGATGCTCGAGATCATTAAGGGTTTAATAATGTCCTTTACTAGTTTAGCTGATAAATTAGCTAAATTTCCTTTGAATTATTAACTTGAATTGAGGTTCACTAAATTCCCCATCTCCTCAGTTTCCTTGATGTCGTTCTGAAGTTTCAAGAATCTTTATGTTACAAAGTTAATTCAGTATTATCTACATAACTAATATTGATAAAGTAAAAAGGTGCTTTTTAATATGTTTGTTTGTTAGTCAATCCAGATATTCCAGAACTTTCCAAAAACAGTCAAGCACATTCCAAAATTTATAGAAAATTTTTGAAAAAGGAGAATATGCAAGGGAAACCAAAAATATTTAGAATATGAATGTATGATTCTATAAGATTGCAGACACTCTTGAATTGCAGGATAATCTCAAAACATTCCAAGAATTTTACGTTTAAGAATATTGAAGGAAGTGTCAGATCATTCCATAACTTACAGAGAATTTCAGAAATAAAGAAATATTAAAGGGAACGCTGATATATTACGTAACTTTTCTTCAACTATGTATACTCCCCCCACCCCTCGCCACGTTACGCTATTTTATAGGAAGCGTATATACTATACAGGGTGTCCCACGAGTATTGTCGTTCGTTCTAATGGCGGATATAAACAAAAATTCAAATCGAAAAGTCCCAAAAAATGTTTGGGTCCAGTCCGTATTTTGGGTACTACAGGGCATTGAAATTGTATGTAGGTGAACAGAAAGTTGCAAGTGTGAGTGCAACCTGGAAAATAAATTTCTCCTACAGCGGTAACTTCAACGTGCTTCGAGCGTTCAAAAAGAAAACAAATGCAATTACGAATGTGTTTGTCCGTTTAAATCGGATGGACTTGAGTTTCATTGAACAGTAAAATAACTTTGCAAAAAATCAATTCTTTTATCTAAACATGTTCGAGATAAAATAGTGTCTCGCCGAAATTCGGAGCACGGAAAAAATGGAAACTGTAGGCTAAGTTCACCGAAATTTGGTAAGCGTAGCACAAACTATTTCAGTGAGCCTAGATAATTCGTACATTATTGCAAATAATGAAGGATTGTCCAAACTATACACCCGGATTTATGTAGGATTCAATCAAATATTTTGCATTCTCCGAATTCTTCTGACGGCAAAGAATTCTTTTCAACTATTTACAAAGTCATCGTTTGAATTCAGTTAAAAACTTTGAAAACTTTTTTGCATTCTCTTGAAATCTTTAGAATTTACTTTGCATTGTTGTAAATTCCTTGGAGTATTTTGAACTCTGCCGAAATCCCTCGATTTCGTAGACTTCACATGTAATCTTTTGAGTTCTTTTAAAGATTTTAAAGAATTCTCCTAAAATGTTTAGGATTTAACGTAATTTATTTTTAATTTTCTGAATTCTTCTCAAAATATAAAATTTCTCAACTATTTCGAACTTCAGCAACTTTGGTCGACGGATGAACTGCTACTGGATTAGGATACACACGTTTTTTTTTATTTCTGCAGAATTTACTTGATTTCTTAGACTTTGAATTCTTTTAAATATCTTTGAATTTTTTTGAATAATTCAGGATATAACTTGATTTATTTTCAATTTTCTAAATTCTTCTAAAAACACATTCGTAATTGCATTTGTTTTCTTTTTAAACGCTCAAAGCAAGGTAAAGTTACCGCGGCAGGAGAAATTGCTTTTCGGGGTCGCAATCACACTTGCAACTATCTGTTCACCTACATACAATTTCAGTGCCCTGTAGTACCCAAAATACGAACCAGACCTAAAAATTTTTGGGGACTTTTCGATTTGAATTTTTTTTTATAACCGCCATCACAAGGAACGAAAATACTCGTGGGACACCCTGTATAACTTTAACATGGGCATAATAAACCTTGGACCCCCCCCCATCCTCTTTTAATGTAGACCAATATGTAAACGTTCCCTAATAACTTCCCAAAAACACCAAATCTAGATTATATACTTCTAAAATTGAAACATTCCCATATATTTTAAAAATTTCAAAAACATTTACGAATTCTGGAATAATGTGTAAACATTCCAGAAGATTCTAGAATATTCTAAAATAAGGTAAAGAATAATCCAGAATCTTCTGATAAATTAAGAAAAAAAATATTACTTAAGAGCAATCCCGAACATTCTATCTAGACTAGGGTGAGTCAACAAAAAATTTTATAATCCATTATCATTTTTTAATAGCAGCTATCCGTAGCCCCTTTCGTGGTGCCCCAAAAACTACCTAATGCAAGTGCAATAAAGATTTTGAGTAATATTGCCCTTAATTATTACCTTTTTCTCATTTTTGCTTATAAATTCGCATTAATTAATAAGTTATATGATTATATATTTTTTAAATTAATTTTCAATTGGTTAAACCATTTTTGTTCATTTGAAAAATTTTATTTCTATTTAATATTGACAGTTAAGGGTATTTTATGAACGCTATGGTCTGTTCAAAGAACTTGGAGAGTTTATATTTTTATGCGGCTTTCAATCTTCAATTGCTGCTTTATTGTTTAATCAATTTTTTTTGTTTAGATCGATTTTTTGACGGAAAAAGTTCTGAAATATTGAAGGAAGTTTCAAAAATTAAACTGGTTTCTTGCAAGTTTCCTAACAAGTTTTAAAGTTTTAGCCTAAATCTTACTTTTAGCAAGTTACTATTTATTTTTAAACATTTACTATTCGTTTGAGCAATTTTTTATCTCATAATATAGCAAATTAATGGTATTTTCTTAACGCTTTAGCCTAATTCATGAATGTAAAGATTGAATTTTTCATTTTAATTTTCTATTTATTATTCAAACAATTTATAATTATTTAAATAATAATGTAATAACGTACATGTTCAGAAATAGGTGTTCACATTTATTAATTATGTCATAGCATTCAGAAAACATAATTGATTTGCGATGCCGATATTACAACATAGTTTTTATATTAATATAATAATTAATCATTATAATTATGTAATATAATAAAAAGATATAATTATAAGATCATTATTACATAATCTATTAATTAGGAGAAAGTAATGGACCTTATCAAAAGAATAGCACAAAAAAACTTTTCTCGTATTTTGCCTGTCAAAAGATGTATTTAAAGAATTATAAATTGTTGAAACAATAAATAGGCAACTAAAACAAAAAAAAACTTTGTTCTACATTCATGAATTGGGATAAATCATTTCAGAAATTACCATTAATTCACGATATTATAAGGTAATAAATTTTTGAGACAACTAGAAGAAACTTGGAAAAATTAATACTTAGCATAAATTTTTGAAACTTGATTAAAAAATAGCAATAAAGTACTATTTTTTAGGATTTTATTTTAACTGTTGAATTTAAGCAAAAATAAAAATATACACTAAGTTAATTAAATAGAACATAGCTTTCATAAAATACCCTTCATACGCGTTATTCTCTGGAAATAAAATTGTTAAAATGAATAGAAATTGGTTAAACATTTAAAAATTAATTAAAAATACATGAAATCTTTCAATTTATTTATTTATGAGAATCTATAAAAAATGCGAGAAAAGTAGCAATTAAGGGCAATATTCCGCAAAATCGTTATTGTACTCGCATGAAGTAGTTTAAAATAAGTTTAAAATGAGGGGGTTCAAAAAGAAATTAATGATGGATTTATACTCCTTAAAGAATTCTTATGAGATCATAAAAGTATTTCCTATACTTTATTGTACAGTTTTACTTTTTGGATGCAATTTACAAAATTGTTTTTTTCATTATTATCCTTATGGGAAACTTTAGAGGGTGGGCGGGGGTGG
>JAUELO010000139.1:1943890-1958963 GCA_032357855.1 Amphibolips quercusostensackenii
TATGTACGTGTGAGCATGTGTGGCGTGCTACCTTACTCTCTCAACGCTTTCGTGGGGGACAGCAAAGTTATACGAAGATGCAGTGAGGGTTTAGTTACCTGCGATAAATATAGGTGGCGCATGCGGCGAAAATTATCAGTTCCCCTCTACCCTCAACAACTCGCCGATAGCACCTATCGATATAGTTTTCTAACTGATGCTTGGAGCGCTGTAAGCAACTCTCGGCATGTCTCTCGAGGCGCACTGATGGTAACTTACCTCAAAAAAGAACTATTTGAAGAGAAAATACATTGCTCATTAAAAAATTTTTACATTTATAATAAACGTAAAACATCCACGCTTTGCAAGATATGGTTATTTTATTAAATACCAGAGATAAAAGTCCATGAATAATGTATGTTGCTGTTTCATATATTTTCTAGCAATTATTAAATTATTTCTTATAATTTACATTCTTTTAGAGGTTATAATTTTTTTAGTCTACAATCTTATATTGTTATTGAAACTGATAAAACTTTCAGTGCCATATATATATATATATATATATATATATATATATATATATAGCTCTTTATTGTTTTTCAGTGTTTATTTTTGTATAGTCTGCGATTTCTACGGATTTATAAGACTATTTGTCTAATGAATTTTCCGTACGTATTTTCTAATTTCTTAATTATTATATATTCTAAAATTTATAAAAATAGAACTATAATTCCAAGTAGTAGAAAAATAGTTTTTTCTTGAAAGTCTGTGTTTGTTATAATTAATAACCTCATTAAAGTAAGAAGAAGCTATATTGTTAAAAATTATAATGGGTAAAAAGTAATATTTTCAAATCTTTTCAGTTGTTGAAAACGGAAACACAAGGTTGGAAATTTTTAAAGAAATTAATAAAATTGTGTTGATGATCAACAACAGTATTTCTGATTCAATTACCTCTGTTAAGAGGATCTCTTCATCATTTATTCGAGCTTCAAAAATGGTAAAATTTTTTACTTAATATTTTAATTCATGTAAAAGTAAGTAATTTATTTCAGGCTTGAATTTAAAAAATGTACAGTCGAACCTGGTTGTAAGGCCCCTGGATAGTAGCCTTTCGAGAATTGTCGCTGCGCCGTGATCTATTGTAAGAGCCGTAGCGGGGATAAGAAGGGGAGGTCGTTCGCTGTCAATCAAGTGCAATCAAGCGTGAAAAAAAAAGGAGCTTCAACTGCTCATCTACCATAATGTGCGAGTCTATTTGAGTTTAATAAATAGTATCAATAATAATCATACAGATAAATATTTTTTTAGTTTTTTACTGTGATAAAATTAATTAAATTTAATCTAAGAAATACCTAATTTTTTAAAAATAATTTATTATTAATGTAAATATTAAAAGTGCATATTTTACAATTTTAAATGGACCCGCGCTTTTCGGTACATTTGCAGTTGAAAAAGTCGCTGTCTGTTAGTATCACTGGACAAGCAAACTCGTGCGTATCTCGAAGTTATTGCCATTATTGGAGCAATTTTAATGAACAAGGCCAGTGAATATCAAGCCATTTTAATCAAAAATGTTGTACTACGGCTTAAAATTCATTATTTACTGTAAGATTTATTGTTAATAATTAACTGAAATTCAAATTCTTAGTGTTAGTTCCAAATTAGTGGCGCTGCGCATGTCGTAGCTACGCCGACTCTATCTTCCCTCTACGACGTTTTCAGAGGTTTTGTAATTTCAAACTGTCAAGTGCTGGCAAATGTTTTGCAAGGTGTTTTGTTGCAAAATAGTGATGCGCTTTTGGAAACTGCTGTTTTCAAATGGTTTAAATGAGCAAGAGACGGATGTGATTCAGTATCCGGACCGATTATTTAAGAGAAAGCTCTCATATTAAACGAGATGCTGAACGGTCCGCAAACGTTTTAAGTACGTAAGCAGGAAACACATTTATTTTAGCGTGTAACAGCAAACTTTCTTCCGCATTTCCATTAAATATTTGTTTTTCCTTTTCTCCGTATTAGAAATTTAGATTTTCACAATATTTCACAACGCAGAAAAAACCACCAGAAATGGTTCACCATACGCCCCTGACTGTTTACATTCCAGTCGACCTTTCTAGTTGTTTTCGTCAGCCCCAAATCCGGTCTAACAGTCAGGTTCGACTGTATTTCGAATTATTTAGATCTTTTCCAAAACTATTCGTTCTTAATTTTAAGGAGTTAAAAAAATACATGGATTTGTATATCCCGAAAAATTCATTCTCTGGTTGCAATAAGCACTCAAAGTTGGTGATGGGTCCATCTGACCCAGTGTGCCCTTTACGTTTCATACAGGAAGTGTGAGAGTTAAGGGTTAAATGCTTATTACGTGAAATTTTTCGAAAAAATTTTTCCTACTCTGTGCTGAACAAATGCAGCTTGTAAGCAAATTACTTATATTCATTTATTTATGCAACTTTAAACATTCTATGTCATCAGATGTTCTATTTGATACCCTTAGGAATATTAATCATAACAATACATATTTCAAAGCTGAATATTTCTGTGCAAATTCTCAGTAAAGTCAAGGTAAATTTGTTCAGCATAATCTCGAAAACATTTTTTGTAAGTAGTGTGTTCTCATATATTTTATTCATCCCTAAAGTTTAAAACAAATTGCTTCTATAGTTTTTCAAATAATTAAAATATTCACTGTCTACAGCGACCCAGTGATCGCCTTCGACGTTTCAACATCTTGGACCAGCCCAGCGAAGAAACTTGCCAGTCTACGAGAGCCACTAGTGCTTCAGATGAAATTATGCCTTCGAAACTGGGAGGGAATAAGCCGACGCTATTAACGCCATCAGGTGAAGAAATCCCGGGGAAAAATATACGTAGATGAAAACTACACCCCTGTCCCATCGAAGAAACGGAAGAAATATTAAGGAGCAGGTTCGATAAAGTCTACTTTTACCAATAAGACAACGTGAAGATGACATACCCACTGCACCTCTGATTTTGCCAAACATCAGCCCACCTAAAGAACACGCAGTCCCAGTAAGCCCCAAACCTACAGAATAAAGCACTTTACAGCACAAACAGACCGACAGTCAAGCTGAAATTCCTACCTCTGTTACTCAGGGCATTGCTGTAGCTTTCAACCGGAGGCTACTGTATTACGTGTCAGTGATACACTTAAAATGAATCGTTAACGAACTCTGTTACGCACCACCACGGAGGTCGAGAAGAAGGCACGTTTTTTTTTACGCGGTGATCCCCAGTAGACCTAGTCCACTTGTCAATGAAGCATGCATTTTTTCACGCATTTTTTTTTAATAAAGAAATTATAAACCATTTTCCACTAAACATGCGAAATTCGCCTAACATGCATTTACGGGAAATTCCGTAATGGTAGGCAGTTCTTAAATTTTACGGTTTAAGCATTTTCTGAAATTTATTGTATCTAAGAAACCACTGTGATACATGTTAAATTGTAAACAATATTCTTCTTTATAAAAGTATGAAAATGGTTACAAATGTATGTAATTAATAAACAAAAAACCCCGCATGTTTTATTGACAATTAGACTCCATACATATTTGTCAAAAAACGCTGCTTTTAAAATCTTTTTCTAAACAAAAGATTTTTCGCAATTTTCCCCCTTTCCAGCCATTTTGTATAATTATTTATTTAATTTAATTATGTATTAAATTCATTTATTTAATAAAAATAATTATCTACTTATCAAGACATTTAATTTAGCATAAATATCATAAACAAATTCTTGAAGTAAAGTGCAGTAACGTACGTTAGGTTGCATTGCACTAATAAAAAAATTGTAACACGTTAACAATTCAAATTAAATTTAAATGTATCACTAAAACGTAATATAGAAGCCGCCGGTTGAGAACCACAGCACCCCGTGAAGCATCAAGCTGGATCGTCCGGGTGATCCAGTGCAAGTGAGCACAAGACACTAGCCAAGGGTCGCTAAGATGCCAGGTATCATGTGGTACCTTCAGAACGTCTTAAGCCAAAAAATAATTTAAAAAGTTCAAATTTCCGAAACTTTCCGACTAAAATTTTTAAAATCCCACAATTTCAACTTCACGAAATTAGTAAATTCATGAAATTAGTGAATTAGTGAAAAAATTTATGTAAATTAAAAAGAGCTCATCTTCAGAATTTCAAAATATGCACGTATACCTGTAAAATGAAATACATTTTTTTGACCGATAAAAATATTAACTCTAATTTTTTGAGGATTCGAAGCTTTGTTAATTTTGAATTTCAGGAATTAACTAATTTCAGAATATTTCAATTAAGTTAATAAACATTTTCGGTGTTTTGGTTTTTTTTTTTTTAATTAAAAATTTCCGAAATTTTCGTTTTAGCCAATTTTCTGTTTCTGAAATTTAAAATGATTTGAAGCCAATTCAGTTACAGATATTTCTACATTTTGTAGCAGTATTTTTTCTAAATATATATGATTTTAGCTTTTTTAAGACATAAAACTGAGAATGCTTAATGAAATTTGACATTTTGATATCTGCATCATAATACTATAAATCTAAAAAAAAAATCTAGAAAAAATAATATATGGTCTTCTTGTAAAAAACCACTTTTTAGTTTTTTACAATATTTACACTATTATAGTTTTTAAAATTTTCAAGTCTCTGTATGGAATCTAAAAGATTGTAGATTGCAGTAGAAGCTGCATTGAATTAGCCCTGACTTCATGAAAAAAAATTTTGCTGCACAACAAGAATACATGTCTTATATTTTCCTTTAAAAAACAATATATTTCGGCCCCAAATAATTCTGTGACATCACCAGCGTCAGCCTTGCCCTTTGCCATATTAAATCTGTCTATTATTATCTGCGCATTATTTATTTAATTTCGCTTCCTTATCAATAAAAGTTTTGAAGATTTCTTTGGGACATCTTGAGAATGTGGAAATCGTTAGACTTAGATATATACCACTGTGTCAAAAAAAAGAGTTGTAAAAATATGTAGAAAACATTATTCCTGAAGAAATTGAACTTCTCTTTCAAAAATCTTATTGTTAGTGATAATAACTGTGCAGGGGGAGCAGCTGTTTCTAAAACCAGATCGTTTAGCGACATTGAAGCCTCACTGCAAGATCGACAAGCCACCCCAATATACCACATTCAAGCCAAGTTCACGCGATTGAAGATATCTCATTTATATTGTGGATTCGAGAAAATGCAGCAAAAAGTTCTACTACAAGGGCCAAAAAATAAGTGGTGATCAAAAACTAGAATCATAAGCATTTAAATGTTCCTCATTTTTATCGCATCACTTTTTTTAACATGTACAATATTGTTCTTCGACAGGTGCTAAGGTGCCTCATGAAATCTTTTTTTTTGGTTTTCTTAAACCTTTAATTGGAAGATTCTTTCTTTTAGTGAGCAAATGATCCCTTTTTTTGTCAGATTACAAAATTATAAATTAAAAGGTCGCTGTGGAGACTTCTATGCCCGAAAATTCGATTTTTTTAGTTTTTGATGTTTAATTTCTACAATTTTAACCATCCCATCTTGTTCAATGCAGAAAATTCTTAATTAAAGTACCATATATGACCCTTCAATTTTATTTGTTATAAACTAAAAATTTTAAGGTGAGTATTAACACTTTCAGGAAATATTACTTACCTTACTGAAAATAATTTTTGCTATTAAAAAAAAAAAATTTAAGCAATTCTCGCTCTGCAACTAAAAAATAGTTTTTTGACCAATTAAAAAAATCGGTCCATTTTTGTTAAAGAAAAGTCTGTGGTACCTTATTTTTTATATTGACTAGAATCGTTAAATTTAATTTTTCTATTCGAGAATGAAAATAATGGCTAATAATAAATCAAAATCTCAAATACATATTTATCTTCTCAGTTTATTTGTTTTTAGGGTTATGTAAATATAAGTTTCCTAAGATTCTTAATAAAATTCAAAAATATTTTCGAAAATTTCAGATATGTCAAATTATTATTTTATTAAAGAGTTAATTTTTAACTAAAAAAGATTTTAATATTAAATCAAAAACAGTAGAATTCAACTTAAAAAGATGAAGTTTAAAAAAAGCATTGAATTTTTAACCAAAAAAGATTTTCTAGTCAAAAAAGAAAAAAAATGTCAACAAAATTATAATTTGATGAGAAAAATAATTTCGAATACAAAATCAAAATAAAGTCTTAAAATATTTGTAATCTCTAAAAAAAACTTTTAAAATTCCTAAATATCTTTTAAACTCAATCGAATCATTCCCAAAATTTTGAAAAATAAAAACAAATATAAAAAACTTCCTTAAAACCTTCTTAATTTTTCTTTGATAATTTTTGGAATAATTTGAATTATCTTTAGATTTTTTTAATTCAACATAAAAAATCCTTTTTCATTTTGCCAGGAATCTTCGGAATCCTTAAAAAGCTTCCAAATTCTATTTTAAATTCTTCAAGAATCTACATATTGATTTACATTTTTTCCAATCTATTCAAATTTGAAATTATTTTTTTTATTTTGTTCAAAACTTCTAAATATTTCTTGAAAATATTCGAATTTTTCCTACAATTTTTCACAAATCTTTGAAAATTGAAAAAATGGCCTTAAAATCTTCCAGATTCTTTTTTTGCAATTTTAAAAATCTTTTAAAATGTTTAAAAATATTTTAAAATAATCTCTTAAAATTAATTTTTAAAAATACAAAATCATTAAAAATTTTCCCAAGAATATTAAGTACAATAATTTATTCTCTAGAAAACTTTTAAAAATCTTGAAACGCCTCTATATTTTTTGTTTAAAATTCTTCAAAAATCTACATTTAAAAATGTTTGAAATCTTATAAATTCAAAATTATTTTTGAATCTGTTCAAAACCTCTAAATATCGCTGAAACTTACTTGAATTCTGTCTCAAATTTTTACAAAATTGAAAAATTTTGCTTTAAAATCTTCTACATTCTTTTTTGAAATTTTAGAAAATCATTTTTAATATTTTGAAGTCTTTTTCAATTTTTTCTTAAAATTAATTTTTCAAAATAAGAAATCATTTGAAATTTTTTCAGGAATCTTAAGACATTTTTTTTCCATAGAATTCTTAATAAACTTATTTTTTTCGAAATTTTAAGTAAATTTAGTATTAAAATTTAAATAATGTTAAAACTTCGTTATGTGTTAGTTATAATGTCAGAAATGTTTTTTTTTCAATTAGATATAAAAAATAAGTTACCAAACAATTTCCTTCTGAAGGAATTGTCGTTTTTTTCATATTTGGAAAAAATCATTTTTTAATCGTAAAACAAGTACATATTTCTTAAATTTGTTTTTCAAAAGTAGAAATTGTTGTTATTAAAGCAAGTAATATTTCCTTAAAGTATCATAATTTAACAAAAATCTTTAGGGATATGAATTTTACTTCTTAATGTCAACTTTATGATAAAATTGCAACTTTAATGATGTTAGCACCCATCTTAACATTTTCTTATCACATCGAACGAAATTTTGGGGTTAAATGACACCCTAAAAAAGAATGTTCTGTATTGTACAAGAAAGTATAGTTAAAATTGTAGACAAAAAATTTTCAACTCAAAAAAAAATGAATTTTCGTCATTAAGCCTCCTTAACGATCTCTAAATATTTTTCTTTTTAAATATGGAAAAATTAGGTGATCATTTTCTCGCCAAAAGAAAGAAATTTCCAAGTCAAGGTTTTTGAAAATCTAAAAAAAAAATGTTATAAGTTACTCTAAAAGGTACTCTTTATTTTCAAGTTTCTAGTTTGCCCTATACGTTTTCAACACGAAGAGATTTTGAAATCAGAAAAATCTGAAATTAATTTTTGTTTTATATTTCGACGCCGCCATTCAATACTGCTTCCCCGTCACGCTTTCTCGCAGTATCGGTCCACTTAGCGTTGGCGCGTAGTACTGTTCCAGGTCCTTGAAGTGGAGCAGTATTGAATGATGGCTTCAATTTTTAACACGTTTAAAACTGAAGATTATAAAATCGTATTTCTAGAAAATGAAGTTTTAGTCATGCGATAGAAATCCGAACTTAAAACTTCGTACTGGAAGCTAGATGTCAAAATTTAAATTTAAGAATTATTGCATAGAATTTTGTAAGATTACATACATGTGTTGACGAATCAAGGATTTTTTGTCGTTAGAGATTTTTATTGGTCTTTCGATCAGAATGCCAGTGTAATTTATAAAAGTACAAAACTAGTAGATAGCGTGAGAGATCGCAATGAAGAGGACGTGTATATGGTACACAGTTTGTAAAGATTGAGGAGTGTATTATAAGTGTCAGTTGAATGAATTTGAATTTCGAATCTGCTGATTTTCCAAAAAAAGTAGAGTGGAAATTCCCCAAGGGAGCGTCCATTAATTAAGTAATGCTTTTTCGTGGAGAAGGGGTCTTACGAATCCTTACTTGAAGGGATGGGGGGTCCAAAGCATTTCTTACGTAAGTCTTCTCTTTTTAATTATTTTAAAAAAATATTCTAATATTAATACCTCGTTTGGCTGTTAAAATTACTTTTTATAATATATTTTACACTAGTTTGGTCCAAAAATTCTATTTTAGATTTTTGTTCATCGACCCTGTAAGTTTTTCTGCAAACTGTAAACATTAACCGATGTCTCGGCCTTTTGAAATGAACATAGCGTTCTAAATAGGAAAAGCCGAGGGAAAAGCTCGCCTTTTGCAAAAAAGAAAGAAAGAAGTATAATTATTATTTTACAAGAATATTTTTTGCCTGTAAATCCTAAAAAGTTACTACAGTCGCAATTGGATTTCAGTAAACTTTATTTGTGTTTTAGACTGTGTTTTTCGAAATAAATGGTTCAGTTAATCAATGCTGAAAATAATTTTCTTTTAAACATATTTTTCAATTGTTAAAAAATGTCTATTCGGATCATTTTTCCCAGAAAGAATTGTGAATAGTTAGTCTTTTCTGGGATAATGGCACATTTAACGAATTTATTAGTCATATTTGGCCATTATTTAAACAATTTTAATTTGTTTTGACAATTTTTGACCCCTGCAAATTGTACAAAGTTATTATTTTCTAGGAAATAATGACACACTTAATAAATGTTAAGAGTGATATTTTTTGTAAAATACAGTTTGCAATTATTTAAATAATCAATATCACTTTCTTCTTTTCATATGAAAGATGGAGATAATTTTAACTTTTTCAAACCTCTTACACTATGTCGCTTATTAATCAGTATTTTCTTATCTCAACAAAATCGATTTGAAAAAATAAATATCCGTAACGCAACAAAAAAATCTGTTGAAAAATGATTATTGTTTGATAAATTAGGTTATAAGTTCTGTGACCAGAAAATACTGAATAATAAGCTACATAGTGTAAGAAATTCGTAAAAACTGAAATTTTCTCCACCTTCCCTATGAAAATGAAGTTGATAATTATTAATTGTTTAAATAATTGCAAACTGACTTCTACAAATTGTCACTCTTAATATACATTAATTGCGTCATTAATTTAAATTTTAGTACCTTTTAAATATTTACAGACGGAAAAAAATCGTTACAAATTAAAATTGTTTAAATAATTGCTAACTGTCCTTCACAAAAATATTAGTCTTAGCATTAATTACCTGCGTTAATTATTCAAAAAATCGTAATTTTTCTAGATTTACATGAACAAAAAAAATGGTTAACACAACTGAAAATGATTTCAATAATTACCAAATGTCATTAAAAATATACATTACTCCCAACATTTGTTAATTGTGTCATTAATTCCAAAAAATAATAACTTTTCACGAATTACAAGGAACATTTTTCAAAATAATAATTGTTTAAATAATTAAAAATTAGTTTAAAAACACTTATAAACTTTTCACTTATTAAATAAAATAAAATAATGTTGATAAATTTCGGAAAACACCGTCTTTAATATGAATTTTATATAAAAAATGCTTTTTGCAATTTCCGGGACATTTTCTGGGCACAACACAAGGGGATTAAGGGGGGGGTAAACATGAAAATGTATAAGGTGGAAATTATTCCTTACATATTTTTCAAGAGGTGACTAAACTTTAATTTACAAAATGTTAATAAGAAGTACTTCCTTTTTTCATTTTTCAAAAAGTGAGTGAAACCCTCTATAAATCAATTCAAATCCTTGAATTTCTATGACATATTTAGAAATCTTACGAGATCCCTTGAAATCTTTGAAATCTTTGAAATCATATTTTAAATCCGTGGGCATTTTTCCGAATCTTTTAAAATCGCTTACAATTGATTAAAATCCGATGAAGTATTTACACTATTAAAATTCATTAAGATCCCTTAAATCCACTATAATATTCGGAAATCTTTTAAAATCTTTTGAAATTCTCTAAAATCCGTTGATGTTTTTTGGAATTTTTGAAAAACCCTTAAAGTCCTTAAAATCCTTAAAATTCTTCAGAAATCCTTTGAAATTCGTTTAAATCTTTTGAAATCTTGCAAAATCCTCTAAAATCCATGTATACATATACTTTGGAATCTTTTAAAGTCTTTTTGAATACTTTGAATCCTTTTGAATCACGTGAAATCATCGAAACCACTTTAAATCTCTTAAAATCTTCTAAAATCCGTTAAAATCCCTTAAAATCCTTTTAAGTCTTTTGAAATCTTATGAAATCTCTTTAAATCCCTTTATATCTTCGAAATTCCAACAAAATACCTTAAAATCATTGAAAATTTGTGAAAAGATTTAGGTATCTCTTGACATCCTTTAAAATTCCATTATATTTCTGCAAATCTGATTCAATTTCTTGAACTTCCTCGAAATCTCATAGAATGTAAAATAATTAATTTAATGTAATAATTTGTAAAGGCACGAGACGTGTTAATATATTAAAAGTAAAGTTAATTATTTTACTTGTACTTGTGATTATAATTAATAATTATCTACTGTAGGGTGGTCTTACCTACTTTAAAGCTTCCCTCATCTCATAAAATCCTTTGAAATTTCTTCAGATTTCATAAAATCCCTCCAATTTTTCGGAAATATCGTTAAATTTCGTAAAAAATTATGATTCTTTGAAATTTTTCGTATTCATTTTTTACCTTAAAATACCTTGAATTTGGTGAAATACTTTCAAATCACGCGAAATTTAAAAAATCATCCTTACCTAATTAATGGATGCTTCCTTAGATATTTTCCTAATCGTTAAAAATGAACGCTTATGATTGTTCAATCGATAGTTTATCGAACAAATTCGAGGTCAAAATGTAAATAGTCAGAGCTTGATGAAGGAAATCAAATGTTGGTTAATCAAAGTATCTATGGTATACAATTATAAATATTTCTGTAAATAATTATATAGGTATTGAACGAGATGGCATTGCATTTGTATTTTCAGAGAGTATCGTCCATTTGCGACAAAAATTACGAAAAACTACAAAAAATGATTTTACTCGTTTTTCCATCTCAAAAGACTGGAAGCTAGTATATTAACTTTAAAGTTGGGATTTGAAAAGTAATTAATTTACAGAACTTAAGACTTTTAAAGATTTTGAAAAGACTGACTTGAATATTTTAATACTGATTCCTTAATCTACTATCAAGGAGAAAATATTTGCCAATTATGTAAGAATTTTGCAGATATTGATCACAGATAATGATTAAATATTATACAATTCTATAATAAAAATTTTTTATAGTGCAATCAAAGTAGTTATAAGTATCTTGTCAATCCTTAACTAATTACAAATTAGAGATGGAAAAATATTTGAGTACATTTTTTGAAAATAAGTCAAAAATAAAATAAACTTTCGGTAAATATAAAAAAAGTGTCGCGTTTAGACCGTACTCGATATTTCCTTATGCGAGATTCGCAGTTTCAACTGCCAAAATGTGAATAGTATTAAAAATCACTGTATCGAAATCGGTAAAAACTGCACTTTAACGAAATAACAACTACGCTATGTGTATAAATTATATAATATGATGAACACCTGGAAACTAATTCCCAATGAAGGACTGTAATTATTGTATACTGTAAGTTATAGATCATTTACATTATAAATAAGACAGTAATATCAGAAAAGTGTGTTTTTTGTATATTTAAAACCTCAGATTCATTTCATTTAATGATATTGATTTGAAATTTCACAGTTTTAATAAATTCTAATTCACAAATTACATAAAAAATAATACATGACATTGAAAAACATGGCCAGCAGCACCGTGTGTTTTGAATTCCTTCAGGACTGTAAACATGCCTATTGGGGAAAGCACATGGATCATTAAAATCAGGTTAGTACACCTTTCTTCGATTTTTCATAAAATAAAACGTAAGTCTTAAATAAGAATGTCGTGAATTATGATGGTAATTGAAAATTCCTAAAAGGGTTTTTTTAATGAAAACTGCTGAGAAAGAATATTATCACTTAGTAAGTATAAATGATTGGAAAATCACCCCTTATTTTGACAGAATTAAATAAAAATATTAAGAAGTTCCCAAAGTTGTTTTTCGTAAATAAAATGTTTATTTTATGTAAATAATCGCTTTTTGTGTATTTTCACTCCGGCATGCATGACTCAGAGTTTTAACAAAATTTTGAAAAAGTATCTATAGGCTCCCCAAGCTGGTTTTTGATAATAAAATGCTAAATTTGTTTGAAAATCTGCCAAGAATCTGAGTGCTGTATTGAAGTAAAAATAGTACATTGTATGCCTGCCGACGTGAAAACATGAATTAGCAGCGAATAATTAAATAAAATAAGTTTTTACATTCTCATCAGAGAAGATATTGCAAAATAAAGTACAAATTTTTATTTATTGTGATTAATTTAATATTTGTTCTTATTTTTACACTAAATTTTATTTTTAGCCACCCTCAAAATTTATTGTCATGTTTTTACAATTTAAAAAATGCGCATCCTACAAAAAGAACAATGTTTTTAATAAACATTTTATTCCAGCTTGTCTCGTTTTTCCATGAATTTAATTGATTCATTTTCAATGTTATTTTTTACGATTTAGACCAAAAATACTCATCCTAGCGTAAAGCTGTTCGAAGAAAATGTTGAGATATAATTTAGATGAAAATTTTTGTTAAATAAAATTTTATTGTAGCTTATGTCGTTTTTCCAAAAATTTAATTTTTTTGTTTTTAATCTTATTTTATACAATTAAAAGAAAAGCTAAAGTTTGATCTTAAAATGATTAAATACAAATTACATCCTTTTAGTATTTTTAATAGCAACTTTTGTCTATTCCTTTTTTCATAGCTTGTGTCGTTTCTCCAGAAATTTAATTTTCTAATTTTTAATGTTATTTTTAACAATTAAAACAAAAACTACGCATCCTATCAAAACAATGATTAATTAAAAAATTGTAGCTCTTTTTTCAGTAAAGAACTTTTGTCATTTTATTTTTTTCGCAGCTTGTGTCTTTTATCCAAAAATTTAATTTTGTTATTTTTAATGTTGTTTTTTACGAATAAAACAAAAACTATGCGTCCTATCAAAAAATTATTAATAACAATTTTGTAGCTCTTTTTTGCGTGTGCAACTTTTATTCATTAATTTTTTTCATAGCTTGCGTCGTTTGCCTAGAACTTAAAATTTCATATTTAATGTTCTTTTTTACGAATAACACGAAAACCACGCGTCGTATCAAAACGTGATGATCAAAAAATGTTGTATCTCTTCTTTGGATGCACAATTTTTATTTTAACATTTTTCGTATCTTGCGCAGCTTGTCCGCAAAATGGAATTTTTCATTTTTCATTATTTTTTTGTGCGATCTAAATTTGAATTTTCGATTTCTCAAGAAAATTCATAAAGTTGTTATGATATTTGCAATATCGTGTAGAGTATACAAAAATCAACGTTTTTCTTCGTTTGACTTGTTTTTCTATCGTTCGTTTTTTGGCTTAAAATTTCCATTTTTTTTTTTTTTGTGAATGCTACAATTCCGGTAATTTTGTTTCATCGAAAAAAAAGTCATCATGGCAAATTATTTGTCTTTTAGAGAACTGCGAGTAGCCGTACATAGAACTTTTTATTCTTAAAAAAAGTGGTCTCAAAACCTTTGAAAATGCTCTAACTTTTTGAATTTTTATCCAAAATGGCTGGTTAACTAACTTGACCTTTAGTTTAGGATACTAGAAAAGTATACTAATGGCTAATCCAATCTGTCAATTCTTTCGACAGTTATCGTGCTAAAAGACTCAAAATCTACAGACACACATACACACATAACTGGGTCAAATTTTTCATAAATTTAATATCTTCTCTAACAATAATGTGAAATTTATCAGAGTTATAGCATTTACAAAATAAAAACAAAAAACAAAAATGAAAATTTTAAGCTAAACAACGCAAGCTATGAAAAAAAGTCAAGAAAAGAAAAAATGTTGCTTTTTGAAAACCCTACAAGATTATCATAAGAAGCTCACAAAAAATAATGAAAAATAAAAAATTCCTTTTTGCGGTCAAACTATGCAAGATACGAAAAAATAATTTTTTTTGAACCCAAAAAATATCTACAAATTTGTTATTGATCACTTTTTGATATGATGCGTAGTTTTTGTTTTATTCGTAAAAAACAACATTACAAACAAATTTAATTTTTGATTAAACGACACAAGCTACGAAAAAAAATAAAATAAAAGTTGTTTGCCCAAAAAAGAGCTACAAAATTGTTTTTATGATTTTTCGATAGTATGCGTAGTTTTTGTTTTAATTGTGAAAAGTAACATCAAAAATAAAAAAATTAAATTTTTGGAAAAACGTCGCAAAATACGAAAAAAAATTAATGAACAAAAGTTGTACACACAAAAAAGATCTATGAATTTGTTTTTATTCATTTTTTGATGGAACGCGCAGTTTTCGTTTAATCGTAAAAAATAGGGTGACGGATGACTGTGCACGGAGCAACTGTTCACGAGCCCACCTGTGCACGTCGGTGACCACAGGCACGTCTGAATTTCGACGTGCACAGTTGGGAGTCTCCCATCTGGGCACGTGAGTTATTGGTAGGGTACCATCTGTGCACCTGAACCGTTGGTAGAATATCATCTGTGCACGTGAACCATTGGTAGGGGACCATCTGTGCTCGTCGACATTTAGA
>JAUELO010000139.1:2174784-2187740 GCA_032357855.1 Amphibolips quercusostensackenii
ACTTCTGATTAAAATTTGATGTGGATCGGTTGGATGTATTAGGTTGCAGAGGTGAGCACAGATGAAATTTTTTTTACAATCATTCAGAAATAATGCATTTTTTATTCAAGAGAATAAGATATATTTCTATAAAATCTCATTGAAAATGAAGTATCAGCGGAGTTCAGTGAAACTAGCTACTCTATCCTTATTTCATTGAAATTGAAATATCCAATCGAAATTTTAATTAAATAATATAGTACCATTTAATTTAATTAAAGAATAAATCAACGTAAACAATTTAAGTAATTTTCAATGTAAATTATTAAAACAACTAATTTAATTTTTCATATTTACCAAATTAGTAATTTAATTTAAATTTAATTAACTGAGCATACCTATCTTATTGTTTTTTCAATTGCAAAAAACATGAATTCCCAACAAAAACATCTGCGTTGCAAAAAATCTGCCAATTACAACTATATTTAAATTTGTTAAATCAAACTAAGCCAAGTAATTTGGGGAAAAATATTCATGATAAAATATGTAATGAAACTTTTTTATAAAGTGCCCTACAAAAATTTTTACATTATTTTAAGAAGCCATATTAAACATAATAAAACTTGGCGGGATTGAATGTTATAAGCAAAATTATTTTGATAAAAAATTCCTGGGTATGGGAGATTTATGATATAATATAAACCCGCTAAGTTGTATAATATTAAATCTGTCTTTTTTAAATTTATTTTTAAACTTCTGTATGGCACTGTATAAAAAAGTTTCTTTATATATTTTACTATGAATATTTTTTTTCTAAATTACTTGGCCAGCTTTAATTTTACATATTGATATAATTGTACTTGGCAGATTTTTTGCATCGCAGATGTTTTTAAACTCTTGAGTTTCAAAAATTTCAATTATACAAAAAAAAGGAATTTAAAAGTACGGTTATAATGATATTTTCTGCAAATTTTTCGATAAAAATTAATTAAACAGAAAAATTGATTATTTTAAATTTCGTCATAAATAGTCCAGATGATGCGAAAGACCTGTAATCAAAAACAAATTTCAAATTTGTATGATTGTATTTATACCTGAAAGAAAAATTTTTAAACGGTCAGGGAAAGTCACGGAATTGCAAAATTGGAATTTTGCAGCAACCCTGTTATAGTTTCTCAATCAAATTTACACAATTTGAACGAAATATGTAATAATAATTGAAAAAAATGTATAAGGTTTATAAATAAATAATAAATTCAGTTATCGCAGTCAAAAAAATGCTTTGAAACTCGAGATTACAAAACTGGAAACATTGATTTCAATTACATTCAGAAAAATGTTGGTATGAATCCCATTATAATATCGTTATAAGATAGGATAAACAAATAATTGATTCCGTTACTCAAATTCTTTATTGTTTCAAAGGATATTTATATTTAAACGAAGAAAATTTTCTGGTAAATAAATAAAGTTTGATTCTTCAATCTTCAACTGCAACAGGTTTCAACTTGAAATGTTGTTTAAACACGATTATTTTAATTCAATTTATTTAATTTCATTATTATTATTTCATTTACTTTCAAATCAAAATTTTCAATCACAAACGCTTTCAATTGAACATTGTCCAATCTGGAATATTTGAATTTTAAATTAGTCGACTTCCAATGTTTTTCGATTATGATTATTTTAAATTTTTTAATTATAATGTAGTCTTGAAGCATTTAATTTCAAATTCTAAACTTTTAAAGACTATGACTTAGAATTTTTCGAATTTATAAAGGTTAAACCAGCAATTATTAAATTTGAACGTTTTAAATTTAAAATTGTCAAATTTTAAATGCTTTTACTTGTATAAATTAAGCCTGTATCAGTAAAACCAATTAGACCAAAATCCTTTAAACATTCCAAATAAGAAAAGTTTTCTTAACTTTTGTAAACTAAATTTGCATACGTTTCGCACGATTGTTTATTCACAGAAAAACATTATTTAAGTTGATCGTTTTTATCATAATAATATATGATTTTTTTAAAATCGAGTTAATGCAATTCATATGACAAGTTTACCGTAATGCGCTATTTAAAACTTTTTTACGGAGTCAATTAATTTTTGCTTCTTCACGCATCTTAGCCTGTAAAAATAAAAAATAATTAGATCACAATTCATTTCAAAATGATATGCCACATAACTAAAAGACCAACCTGTTTTGAAGTGAATGTATTATTTATAACAAAATATTTGATGCAACATTAACAAAAAGTTCAGAGTATTGGAACAAAACATTAAATTCCAAAAATCTTTGGTAAATGTAATAAAATTATTGTACGCCTTAAGAGATAATTATTTTTAAATTATATTAGTTATAGGGGCAAAGAAATGGACAAGGATTGTAAAAATAAAAAATAATTATATGACAATACAGTTCAAAATAATACGTAATATAACTAAAAAACCAATCTGTTTTGAAGTAAATATATCATTTATAACAAAATATTTTATATAACATTGCCAAAACATTTAGAATTTCTAAACTGAACAACACATTTAAATAATCTTTTGAAAATATAATACAAATTATTGTATGCCTCCAGAATGATTTAATAAAAAAATATATTAGTTATAGGGGTAGGGGTATTGACAATAAAGACTGTAAAAATAAAAAATAATTAGATCACAATAAACAATACACAATGTTTCACATAACTGAAAGAACAATCTGGTTTGAAGTAAATACATTATTTATAAAAAAATATTTAATGCAACATTGCCAAAAATTTCAGAATTTTGTAACTGAAGAATAAATTTAAAAAATCTTGTGAAAATATAATAAAAATGATTGTATACCTCCAGAATTAATTATTGAAAAAATAATTAGAGCACAATACATTTCAAAATAATGTGTAACATAACTAAAAGAGCAATCTATTTTCAAAATTTTGGAATTGAACATTATATTTAAAAAAATCTTTTGAAGATATAATAAAAATTATTCTATGCCTCCAGAATTAATTACTTAAACAATTATATAAGTTACAGGGACAGGAAAATTGACGATAAAGACTATAAAAATAATAAATAATTAGATTACAATACACTGCAAAATAATGTTGCACATAACTAAAAAACTACTGTTTTTTGAAGCAAATGTATTATTTATAACAAAATATCTAATGCAATATTGACAAAAAGTTCACAATTTGGGAATTAAACATTAAACATTTAAAAATCTGTTGAAGATATAATGAAAATTATTCTATGCCTCCAGAATTAATTATTTAATAAATAATTAGATCACAATACATTGGAAAATAATGTTATACAACTAAAAAAACCACTATTTTTTTTTTAAGCAAATATATTATTTATAACAAAATATTTAATGCAATATTGCCAGCAAATAAGAATTTTGAAATGGAACATTAAATTAAAAAAAAACCTGTTGAAGATATAATGAAAATTATTGTATTTCTACAGAATTAAATATTTAAAGAATTATATTAGTTACAGGGAAAGGGGATTCGACAATATAGACGGTAACAATAAAAAATAATTAAATCACAATGAATTTCAAAATAATGTGTAACATAACTGAAAGACCACTGTTTTGAAACAAATATATTATTTATAACAAAATATTTAATGCAATATTGCCAAAAAGTTCAGAATTTTTGAACTGAACATTGAATTTTAAAAAATCTATTGAAGACATAATGAAAATTATTCTATGCCTCCAGCATTGATTATTTAAACAATTACATTAGTTACAGGAACAGGTGAATTAACAATAAGGGTTTAAAAATAATGTTTAATATAACTAAAATGCCACTCTGTTTTGAAGCAAATATATTATTCATAACAAAATATTTGATGCAATATTGCCATAAAGTTCAGCATTTTCGAATTGAATATTAAAATGTTTAAAATATTTTGAAAATATAACAAAAAGTATTATATGCCTCCAGAATTAATTATTAAAAAATTATATTAGTTACAGGGACAGGGGAATTGACAAGGGTATTTTTCATACTTTTTAATGTTTTTAATTTACCACACCGAAAAAATCATCTAAAATATTGGAACTCTACAAAAAAGTACTTCTTTATTAGCAATGTATTCGTATATTTTGCAAGAATATTTATTAATCAATATATTTTAGCTTAATCTTCTTTGTGTAATTTAGTTCAATTAAATCATAATTTTCCATGACTGAAAATACTGTAATTTTAGTGATCATTTCACTAACATTATAATGATAAAAATAATATAGCAAAACCGCCTTTGACGTCTCAAAACAAAAGACTCAACTCATTTTGATAGAAATCAGCTGTAAAAAGCATATTGTTGACAACAATATTCAACCCTGCTCCAAAACACTCTACATTCACGTCAAACTTGATGAAAAAGCTACAAACTTAGTAACACTAATCAATTTTTCAAATCAATTCACCTCAAAGACGTCGAATCAACCTTTTATCCAGACGAGATTTTTTTCAAAGCAAGCTACAACGTCGCGTGTGCTTTCGGAGCAACATCACGGAAAAGTTATGACATTTCGCGGCGGAATCTCAACTCATATTTCGAACATCGTTCAAAAGCGTACTACCCACAATCGCACCCTTATCTCCTTTCATTCCTTAAATCTTCTCTAATTCTCTTTCTCTACCCTAAAAATTTGAACAGCTTCTCAAACCATATTCATTTAACCCCTCATTTTAAAAAATCCCAAGTGAACAACCGTTTATTTAACAAATCCATCTCAAATAAAAATCCTTTCACCGGGTATTTTTCTACTTGGCACCTCCCTGCTATTTCACCACCGTGCGACTAGTCACGCCGTTCCTAGCCTTCCGACACGTCAACCAATCATTTCTCACCTTCGCGTCACGTGACCTTCTCTGCCAATCAGGTTAGCCGTCTAAGTTCCCGGCAGCCTTTACTCGCCAGTCCGACATTTTCTGACAAGCGTAGAAAAACTTCTCATCAACAGCAGTCGCCATTTTACTTGAACTGATACTCGTGCGGTGCGGAACCTTCGCGTTCGCTTCCCTCGCGAATCTAAATTGCTCGCGCTGGCCGGTCTGGACCCGATTAATTCGATCGAGTTCGGCAAGTCGCGTCCAGTTTCTCTCGAATGTACGGGGAAAGCCGCCTAATCTCTCGGTGATTTCGCGCGCCCGTCGCGCAGTGCCAAGACGAGAGAAGAAGACAGAGGAAGGAAGATGGTGATGGTGCTAGCGGGTCTCGATGCGAGGTAGCGCCGTGTGCGCAGCCAGTCTGCCACTTCTCGAAGTTTTGACGACCAGTGTCCAGCCAAGTGTATCACGAAGTTTTCAACATTTTTCTCCTCGATTACGTGGATCTGAAGTTGTGCGCTACCTGAAATAGTGTGCGCGAATCTGCAAAAGGGGTTTTAACCCCGACGATGCCCAATGGTTGACCGTCTTGTAAAGCGTGTTCGGGGACGCTCCATGCGCCGCTGCTCTCGTTGCTGTTATTATTACGCCCGCGACCATGCGAGAAAATCAGTGAATTTCCGTCACCCCGTCGAGGTAGTCGTCGAAGAGGCAGTGTTGTTCTAGTACGTGCGTGCGTGCCTGCGTGTGCGTACGTGCGTGTTCGCCGATCTGCTGGTGCGGAGAGTAAACAGCCCTGAGAAGAGCTAACCCGCGGAGACATGGCCGACCACCTAGTGGACGGCCCGCCGAACAAGCGGCCCAAGCTCGCGGATCCTTTTCAAGGGCCCTCGGATTCCTCAGGTAAGAATTGTTACCTGCCACGCGTCTCTTGAACTAGGAAAATGCGCGACTAACCTAGTGAACAAGCACACGTATCAAATGTAGCGTGCACGTCCATTTCCCGCCCCCGATAAAACCCGGCATCAAAAGGCGCAAGTCGATTTTTCAGGGGATACCTCTGAGCAAAGTCGTACACCTTCTTCGAGTACAAGGGAAACTAAAAGAAGGTCCGAGAAAAGCCACTACTGTAGGGCGACATACTTCTGTCAAACTTCCGACTTGACATAACAAATTGTCTAGTTTATGAAATATTTTAGGATCTGTATTCAAAAGGGATAGTGTCACACTGTTTTCCATCTGTCACTTATGGAACCTTAAAATTTTTATAAAGATTGGATGAAAACAGATTGTTTGGGAGTGGATGTGTATGTCACAAAATGGTGAATCTTGAAAGAGAAGTTTTTTAAAAGTAAAATGTTAGAATTGCTTTTTGGGAATTTCAGGATTATAGGATGTTGTAAATTGTTTTTAACATTACCTGCGAAGTTATGTTCTCGTGGTTTTCCTTGTTGTGGAAAAAAAAACTTCACTGAGATTAAATCAAGGAAAATTACAAAATTGTCACATTGTCTGTTACAAAAAATTCAGGCCTTGCACTCCAAAATGTTTTTCTAACTCTACATATGGTTTCTTCAGGAATGTAGAGATACTTCCCAATAATTTAATCGAAACTAGACTAAAAATATAAAGGGTTTTTCGGAAAATAATTGTAGTCACGAAACGGTGAAATTTTCAAGAGATTTTTGTTGATACCAATTCTTACACCCTATTTAGGGTTTGCAAAAGTTTAAATTACATGAAACTGTTTTTAACATAACCTATAAAGTCTCGTTCTCGTTTTTCCGGAACAAAATAATTCACTTTAAAAAAAACAAAGAAAATTACATGGTAAAATGTGATTAATATCCAAAACTGTAAATTTTTGGAATACGCATTTCCGCCTATGAAAATGTAGTTTTGGCATAGGATGGTGCTTGACATTATTGTGAGACAAGATTGTTAGTTCATGACATTTTTAACAATTATTAAGATAAGGTTGTTTAATTTGACAAGACGTAAAATTTATTTGATTTATCGTCAACAATTTTCATCAATGGAATATAATTTTCATTACATGCTTTAGTGTTATTTATTTAAAATATCTGATTTCGAGAACTAAAGTCCTTAGAAAGAAAATAACATGAAATAGATTTGAAGATATTTTTTTCCAAAAAGTGCTTTAGATTTAATATTAAATTTAATTTTCAAAGTTTTTCGAATATAAGGTTGCTTGGCGACAGTATTTGTCATAACCTGCAAAATTTCATGCTTGTTGATCTGAGAAGTCCATTTTTTAAATTCAAATGCCACTTTAACTACTTAAAAGCGTTTATTAAAAGTTAATCGAAAATACGAATTATTTTTTCGCATAGGAAATGGCGATTCCTTGTAAAGAAGTTTTTTAGTAAAAATTTTACACTAGTTTCTCAGTTTTTAGGATTTTAGCTTGTTTGAAGCAAAACTGTTTTTTATAATCCACAAAGTCTCATTCTAATTGTTCTAGAAAAAATCACTGCAGGGAATCAAATTGGTGTATTTTTTCTATGTTACATTTATTTGATGAAAAAGAAATCGATTTTATTACTATTTTGTCTCCAGTGATATATTGTGATATTTTCTTGATTTTAGTTATTTTGTTTACCTGTTGTTGAATTGGAAATTTTAATTTGTCAGCAAAAAGTCCTAGTAAAGAATTTACTAAAAATACGGAATGTCAAACTCAGTTCTGAAAGACGCGAAAATGGATATACTTTTTGTTGGCGCGAGTTTTAAATTTCTTTATAATCGCCCTGTTTTTTTTACTCGGAAGTTTACCCCTGAAGAGTTAAAAAATAAGACCAAAAGAGCTGTCTTTAATTTTAATCTTCTTGAAATTATTATTTTTTGAATTCACTGGATGAGATGATCTAAATCTTACGTTGCAACGTCACAGTTGGTTGCAGGTACAGTACAAATTTAAATTCAAAGCATGGATTTTTTACGTGCAAAATCAGAATTACACTTATATAACGTTGCTGCAATATAAGGACTACATTTTCCTCTTCATTCTCAAGTTTACATAGAAATGTAATCTTCAATGTTTTTAAAAAAATTGCTTTCATGGCTCACGGAATTTTTCGGACACGGATGTGGCATTTCACTGATTTATGAACAATGTAGAGCAACTGAATGTAATCTTTCTTGATTTTTTTATAGTATGAATCAAAATGGTGAACCTTGATGACAAATTTTTGTATAAAATATGTATTTGGAGTACCTGATGCCACGTGAAACACTACTCACAGCATAAAAGTAGTAGTAGTTAGTAGTTATTGTAGTAGTTGTAGAAGTTGTATTTTTTATTTTCAGACATGCCATGCCGTGGAGGCTTAGAGTGCTCGTTAAATCTTAAAATCCGAAAAATGTTTTAATTTACTTAAAAGAAGAATTTTTGTTTTGTGATAACGTAAAAAATGAAATAAAATTGGTTCCGGTTGGTTTAAGTGAATTTTCGACAATTAAAACTGCTAATTGATCGGAATTTTTATGTTTAAATTTTGAATTTTTCGCTTGCCCCCATTGAAACACCACATTCTGGCCCTTATTTCTCCGATTATTTTACTCTTCAAAGTTCCCAATTTGTGAAAAAACTTTTTCAAGGCATCTATTTTAAAAAGTAAATATTTGGAATCTTTGAGTCCTTTCAATGTGATAATAATTAAAATACTGACCTCTGCGAACTGTAAAGGTATTTTTTTTTAAATAAGTCAAATTAGACCAATTTTATTTTAGGTATTGCAAAATAGATTCGAAAATTCGGAAAATAAAATCTTTCAAGTTTGAAAAAAATCACAATTTAAAGCACTCATTTTTGTCTAATCGGTTCTTGTGAGGGTTGTGATGGTTCCAATGTACGAAATTTAATTTGGTTGCCTGTGCGCACAAATTAGTTCTAAAATATTGGTTTATTTACAGAGGGATCAGTGGAATTAAAAAATGTTTAATTTTGCTTTTTTCATGGATGGAAGAATATTCTAAGACATATTTGACTTCAGAAAAATATTTCCATCTTCTCTTTTCTTCTTAAATTATTATTTTAAGTTCAATGAAAAAAATGAAGGGACCTGAACGACATATTATTTTGCTCAGAGGTATCAAGAATATATGTCAGTCCAATTTGCACTCTCTAATTTGACATTTTATTATGTTTTTTTTTCCACTTTGTTTTTATACAAAATTTTGTGACGTGCCAGTTCTGCATTTCTTACTTCTTGCATGCCCGTTTTTAATCTACCAATCTGAATCCTAGAGTAGTGTTCTGTACTCTCTTTCCATTTGTTATTTTTCCAATTCTAGATTTATTGTATTGCATGTTATATGCATGAGCATTTGAACAATACTGAGTAAGAAATTTTGCTCGCATGTGCTACGCACTAACTTCTCTCTATTTATCTTGTATTTTCTTCCAAACCGCTCTTTACTAATTGTTTGAACAGTCGTCAAGATGACAAATAATTCCTGTTTAATTTGAGAGATTTTTGTATACACGGTCAGGTGGAAAAACAAGTATTTAGTATTAATATGTCAAAACAGGTTCACACATTCGAAATGAAACTTATACGCACTTGAGTTGCAGAAACAAGCCCATCCCCTCCTATTCTAATTTTTAGTTTATTGAAATTTTACGTTGGATCGTTTATTGAAACTTTTCATGAAAAAGAATAGGGAAAATATTGAAGGGAATATCAAGGAAAAATAATATTGAAACATTTGAGAGCCACCCTGGAGTGAGAAAGGCACGTGTCAGTAGAAGGCGCTAAAATTTAAAAGAGCTGTTTCTGCGACTTGGATGCTTTATTCTCAGAAAACAATACAAAAATTCTTGCACGGTCTAAAATCATAAACTGTGATATATGTAGTGGGTATGGCGCCTCTAATGATGCACCATGCTTACACAAACTACGGGGGAGGTGGCAGTGGTAACATACAACAAATGCAGGGCCTGCCACAACAGCTTCATCTGCAACAGCATCAGCTGCAGCAACATTGGAACAACCATACTACGCAGAAAAGAAGTAAATATTAAAAAAGCAAAAAATGCTGCAACAAATTTCAAGCACTGTCAAATTGTCCATCCATGAAATCATTCACCGATGTCATTGATCTCAGTCATTTTCTAAAAGGCCAGTCCCAGATTTAATTTCAGTACGAGACTTTGCATTTTTAATTTTTAAAAGAGCCCATGTTTTTCTTTTATTCATCAGTGTTGTTTTCGTTTAGAAGGTTCAAACTCGACTCGCAGTCAAATTTTAAAGTTGAATTACAGATACTTGATAAAAGAAATTTGTGTCTTTTTTAGAAAGATTTAGACCCTTTAACTCTATTCATTCGCGAATTTAGCACCACCTTATATTTTTTCAGACACCTAAAGCCAACTTCAATACAAAAACTATCCTACTTTTAGATTAGAATCCTCTTTATTCAATATGACACTAAAGATATTGTGTAAATCTGGAGTAAAAAAATTTAATTAGAATAACCCACTAAATCTTAAATATAAACATAATTATGATTCAGCTATGAGACGTTTGATCCTTCTTCATTTTCTTGCTTCAAATGTTATCGTTCAAAATATTTTGAAAAAGAATTATATTCAACAAAAGGCCTAATCATTGCATTACATGTTTCAACATCAGACTTAAATTTTCCCATCTTTGAAAATATTGTATTACTTGCATAATATTATATTATTTTTTCATTGCGTATGGACGATTGACCAATAAAAACAGTGTTTTGAAGATGTATTGCAGAGATTGGAAACGCATTTTTTAATAAAAAAAAAAAAGTCTTGAGACATGCGACAGACATACATAGAGCTACGTTTTGAGATCCGGCGACTCTTTGATCGAGAAATCAAGGTTCATTGTATGATGATCTTCTTATGTGCGTAATATTTTGTATACAATGGCGTTTAATAGGTCAATACAGCAGGTGAAGGAACATGTTTAAAAATTAAAAACATTTACTTAAAACATTGAAAAAGACCCTTTAATTATTCTCTACTCAGTTTTAGGAAATAAGGAAGAAAGTCAAAATTGGAAACCTTTTTCTTGTTATACAACATACAGTCCTCATTACAATAAAGCTGAGCTTGATCTTTTATTTAAATGACTAGAAAATAAGGGCTTCAGCAGTTTTATATTTCAGCATTTTTTTATAAAGTTCTGCTCGTTTGTAATTATGAGGAAGGTTTATATTGTATATATGTACAAATTCCCTCTTCTTTCCTTTCCATATACTAAGTTGTGCACCATTTTGTGCATTGTTTTTTGGAATTGCGATTTTTCTATTCTTCTAGTTAAAAGAAATGGGTACGTATGTATAATGCTTCCAAGGAAAATGGATTTTCATCTTTATGTAGTTTTCTTGTCCTATGAAGTTCCCACACTTTTCACTGTTTTTGTGTGGTTTACACGATTTTTTTTCAATATTCTGTCCAAGTTGGGAGTACATACAAAAGGTGAATTTTATTTAAATGTGTAGAATGTCCGTCAATTTTAAACCCTTTTATAAATTCCGATATTATTTTTTAAGACTTATTAATTTTCTTCTTTAATTGTTATTTTAATTCATCTTTAAACATAATTTAGGAGACAGTATAAGTATTTTCAGGGAATCAAAAATTAATTACCTATGCAACTAGTTTTAAATTCATTAGTTGAAAATTTGTTCCTAAGTCTTGAGTTTTATATTCAATATTTTTTTACAAAGTGTCTCGTCGTCCCGAAATTCGGGATCACTAGTCAAATATTTTTCATGAGCGCTAGTCGTCCCGAAAATTCGGGACGACTAGTCCATCCCCTTTTCCAAGTCTCCCAATTTTTCGGGACGACTAGACACAGTTATTTTTTTAACCTTCCAGGAACTAAAATTAAAATTGATCACGATTCATTTCTGTTAATGATTCTTGACCTGACAGGATTTTCCTAAATAATAAATCGAATAAATAAGTTTCAAAAATTGAATATTTAATAGAGTAGCAAGCATTTAAAGAATATATAATTTGAAACAAAAATTACAAATAGATATATAGTTTAAAAAATCCAATAGAAAGACTTTGGTGGCAAATTCTGTATAAAAATTGCTGTGAGTGATCTCTGAAAACTTTTGTTGTGTCACAAAATTGTATACGAAGCAATATTTGACCTCAAATTGCTTCAATGAAATATTTCTTAGATTTGCTACTTTTGATCTCTGTGCATGACTCTATACGGTTTGCCATCAGTAGCTTTGCTGCTTTTTGTAGTTAAGCACGAGATTAGAACAGGTCATGTTTTATTCGACCGTAGAATGAACTCCCTTAAATTTTGCTCATGTGGTGTATGTCTCATGTCTTAGTTATTGAATTGTTTAATTATTTCTTTATGTTATTATATTTATGCAATTTTACTTGTAGTTCTTCTGCGTTCCTTTTATTATCTTCTTTTTTTCATTGATGTTTGGTCAGTCGTGAATGCGTCTCTTCAGTTTAGAATTTTTAAAATTTTCGAAACTTCCTCATTTTAAACATGCCTTAATAATAATGCAACGAATGAAAAATTGACACATATTCATTTCGCGGTTGAAGAATTACCAGAGCAACTATAGTTTGAAAAAAAATTTAAATTATCATATAAAATGATGGTGACGGTACTAACCTTATACTTAAATTAATTACTAATGCTATGTCGGAATCTTTGGTACATCATGCACTATCACATATATCCTAAACAAATACTTGAATGGATGTACTTCTTGCTTCTTTAGCAGTATGATACGAGACTGTAAAAAATTAGCAAACGAAAATGTAGAAAGTTTTTTTTATGAAAGGCGTGGTACATGGTACTGTGTTTTTTAATCAATTTAAATATATTTTTGTACAGTTGACTTGTCAGATTTTTTTTACTGCTCGAACAGATTTGACATTATCATCTTACATTGCAATGGTAGTTTTGGTAAAACTAATGCGACTCGAATTCATATTTAAACTTTGATATTAACACTGTGTTTTCATTTCCTTGATCTGCAAATTTCCTTGGAATTAATGGAGTATTGTATTCTCAGATTACATGACAAACACTGACATGTTTGATCTTGAAAATGAACTTCCTGAAGATCTTCTATCG
>JAUELO010000139.1:2408518-2424425 GCA_032357855.1 Amphibolips quercusostensackenii
TAATTTATAACAATATTGAATATATGTATGAAAATGAAAGGGAACACAAACTGAACAAACACTATATAAAACGGAACACAAATTGAACGAACATTAAATAAAACGTGAAATCGTTAAAATTGCTAAAAACCTTGAAATCTTTGAAAGGTCTTTCATAGAATGTCGAACAGAAAATAACCCAATAACAGAAACAAAAGACAAACGATCAGTACGCTGCACTGATCGATTGTCTTTTGTCTACGTTGCGAATAGATGCTGACAAGTTTTACTTAATTCCGCAAAAAAAGTTCAGCCTATACATTCAAAAATAGTTGCAATATGAATTTGTTTATAACCATTATTTAAATAATGAATAATTGTTGTCAATTTGCAAAGTACAATAGCAAAGAGTAATCGGAAAGACATTTTTAGTTGATTCCTTATACAAAAATTGAGCCCATTCATTGTAACTATGAATTTGTTTATAAAAATTGGTTTAATAATAAATAATTGTTGTCAATTTGCAAAGTATCATGATAAAGAGTCATCGAAAAGACATACCTAGTAGATTCCGTAAACAAAAATTGAGCCTATTAATTGAAAAGTTGGCAAACTGTCAATTTGTTTATAGAAATTGTTTAAACAATTACCAAAAAGCATCTATTCCTAATTAATTGTAATGGGACATTAATTTCTCTTACATTTTATAAAAAATATATTAATTTCATTGAGCTAAACATTGCCAATCCCAAAAAATGACTTTTCTTTATTAATTTGTTCATAACACAATTACAATTTTTTTGAATTATTCTAATCAACTGAAAATTATTTCCATGTAGTCGTAATACTGTTTTGATTTAAAAAATCTAATCACACACATCTTTTCAAAATTTATAAAGCTTTAAAAAAAAAAGTTTAAAACGGATGAATAGTGTAGGCTAAAAATTGATTTGCCCACGGGTACTTTTTTTGCCCCACTGTGCGTTGATCAAGGAATGCTAGTTAACGAACTCATTATTTCTTTTGGTACCCAAAAAAGTGTGCCAAAGCTCGATTTTATCCGTTCATTTTTTCAAAAGTTATCGTATTTACAGATGGACGGCCGAATGAACGGACAAACGACACATGCTAAGAAAAAAATAAATTCACAAAATTTGTTCACCCAAAAAAGAGTTACGAGTTTCTTATTGATCATTTTTTTGATAGGATGCACAGTTTTTGTTCAAATCATGAAAAGTGATGTTAACAATAACAAAATTAAATTTTTGGAAAAATGACGCAAGGTAAGAAAAAAATTAAAAAACAAAAGTTTTACACCCGAAAAAGATCTATAAATTTTATTATTAATAATTTTTCATGGAACGCGTAGTTTTTGATTTAATCGTAAAAAATAAAATTTTAAATTAAAAAATTAGATTTTTGGAAAAAACAAAAGCTATGAAAAAAATTATCACACAAAAGTTACTTAACCAAAAAAGAGCTACGTGTAGTTTTTGTTTTAATCGTAAAAATTAACATGAAAAAATTAAATTTTTGAAAAAACCACAGAAGAGACGAAAGGATTTAAAAAGACAAAAGCTGTTCAACCAAAAAAGATTTACGAATTTGTTATGAACTTATGTTATGAAAATACATTAAAAATAAATTAATTAACTTTTTGGAAAAATGACACAAGCTACAATAACATTTTATTTAACAAAATTTGTATTCTCCTAATTTATATCTACACTTTATTGTATATAAGCACTATTATTAATTATAAAAAGAAACCAATAAAAATACGTTTCAGTAACAATGCATAAATATTATGAATTGTAATAATATAAATTTATTGAAATAATACAATTTTCAGGGTAGCTAAGAATAAAATCCAATGCAAAATAAGGAAAGAATATTAAAGTAATCATAACAAATAAAATTTGTACTTCATTTTGCAATATTTGCATAAGCAATCCAAGGTTGATGAACAGAAATAAATGTAATATACATTTAATATAATAGTGCTGAACATAATGCAGGAAAGTTCGCATTTGGGACAAAATCGAGTGCGAAACACGAGACACATGATGAGAATGTGTTCGTTAAGGCCGAAGGAGCTTTAACAAAAGGAAATTCACAATCAACAAATTACAGCTGTCGATGCTTTGACCTTTGTTTTTAAAAAGTCTGTGCACAAATGTGGGTTAAGTACAAGCACCGAGAGCGAAGCGCGAGAACCAACAGTCGCGCGCCCCAGGCGCGCTCAAACTTGCGAGCGAAGCGAGCCGCGCGCGATCAGAATGTGCCCAAGCTGCGGGCAGATTTTTTTTCATTGAAGGTTCATCCTTTGATTTCAAAATTTCTTTCTCTAACTGCAAATTCACCTATTACATTTTTTGTAGAAAATTTATATTTTTTATTGGAGAATTCATCTTTTATGTTGAAAATTTAACTGTTTGGTTAAAAATTCATTTTCTTGGTTGACAATTCATCATTTTATTTAAAAAGTAATTTCTTTCGTTGAAAATTCAACCATTTGGTCAAAAATTCATTTTTTTATTAAGGGTTTATCATTTACTTTAAACACTCATTGGCTGAAAATTTAACTATTTAATTGAAAGTGAATTTCATTTCCTAGTGTCTCGTCCTGAAATTCGGAATGAGTAGTCGAATCTTATTCATAAACTTGGCTAGTCGTCCCGAATTTTCAGGTTAATTATTCCACCCCCTTTTTCAGCAGCCATTTTATTTGCTTGAAAATTCATTTTTTGACTGAAAATTTAACTGTTTTATTTTTTGTAAAAAATTAATTTCTTTGTATAAATATTTTTCCTAAATTAATTTTTTCAACTGAAAATTTATTTAATTTATTTTTGGTTGAAAATTGTGCTTTTTGGTAAAAAAAATTCATGTTTTGGGTTCGAAATTCATTTATTTCGTTAAAAGTTCACTTTTTGGTTGCAAATGCAACTATTTCGTTGAAATTTTTTTGTTTAGTTGAATTTTTTTTCTGGAAATGTAATCATTCAATTTTTGCTTGAAAGTTTATATTTTTAGTTTAAAATTCGTATTTTTTGGTTTATTTCAACTATTTTTAATGGAAAATTAAAGTATTTTTTGGTGGAAATATCAACTATTATACATTTCGTTGAGAATTTATTTTTTCATTGAAGAATTTTTCTTGGGTTGAAGACTCAACTATTTGGTTGAAAATGAATGTATTTCATGTATGTCTTACGTAATTTGTAGATGACCCCTTATAAAATATTCTACGACTGTCGTCACTAAAAGCATTTAAAATAAATTTAAAAAAAACAATTTTTTGAAATAACATTACTGATCTTCTAGGTGTAAGGTTGTTTTTATACCTAAAAGAAAAATTTAGAACGGCCAGGGGAGATGAAGAATTTGTCAGGGAAAAGTCAGAGAAAGGCAGCGAATTTCAAAATTGGGATTTCGCTTTGAAGAAACTTTAATAATCGAATTTACTTGCATGACTTTAGGACAATTATTTTTGACATCAGAGGAGAAAAAATTACCTTTCATCACTTCCAAGTCGTCTAATGTAATCCTCATTAACATTTTGTACTTGTTTGCCTCCAAAAGACCGACCAGACTATTCGGACACGAACTCCTACTCGAAGATATATACACAGTTATGTGATATTACAATAATTATTTAGAGTATTAATTCATTCACTAAGATTGATAATTAATTAACTGGGGAAATATTAAATGAAACTCACGTCGATGGTTTTCTAATCGTTCCGCTTCTTCTTTTGATACTCGTAATAACGAGAAGATCCGAAAACAAAAAAAGGGCTCGTTCTTTCCTAGTACCTTGATTCGATGCGATTGTTACTAAATCATGTCGAATAAAGGCTCTGAAAACATAATAAACGTTTTATTAAATTTAATAATTAAATGATAATGTTAAATTGAGCTCTCTAGCTAATCCACACAAGACTTATGTACGGCGCGAAGTTCATCTCAAATATTAAATCATAAATATTGATACTTAAATTTCCCAAGATTTTATCTGAATTTTAACTCATAATTTTGAAAATCGATTTAGAATGATCCATTTTCTAGTATCATTTGTGAAGCATTCAAACTGAACAGCAGGTTTTTCCATTTTGAGAATTTTCTATTTTTAGATAACAACTTTTTATAAAGCTAGTTAGTAATTTTCTATAAAATATATTTCCCAAGTGTCAAAAAAAAAAATTGTATATACCTAGTTGTGATTTAAAAATAATTTGCAAAAAATACATGCGTTAAAAGAATTTGTTAAATAATTTCGAATTAGGATAATGAATTAAAGTTGATGAATTTACGGACAGATCACATTAAAAGAAATACACGAATGGTTACTAACAAAATGACTTTTTTAAATTCGTTAACAAATTTTTGTCATTCTTCAACTCTGAATTAACTTCTGATTAAAAATTATACAAAAAAAGTTAAGCATATGATAATGTATCTAATATGGATATTTCTTATATGCATTGAAATATGTATGCTAAATTTCCAAAATTGATAGTAATTTACAATTCACATTTTGACTTTTTCAGAGGTGCCTTATGGAAAAATATGAACAGACAAAAATGGAGATCTTTGTATTATTCAGGGAGCTTAGTAATTTGGGCGAAGGTCACGTGACCTACTATTTTCGACCAACTTACTCAGCGCCTTTTTTTAAAACCAATTAAATCTAATATTTTTTCTACATTGCCCATAGATTTCTTTTCAATAAACAAATAAATAGTATAATTTTTGTAGTCACAACTTTGTAAATTTTACTATATTAGCTAAAGCTATTAATTAATGATATTCTGTAATAATTGGATAGATGAATACTGGCTTCAAATAAATATTAATGTTTTTGAAATATTTAATTATGTGAAAGAAAACGATCTATTGAATCTCATTTTTATTTAAAAATATTGGACTGTTGGTGGACAAAAATTTTAAAATTAAAACAAAATTTTGAAACGAAATTATAAGTATTGTGTAATTAATCGCGAAAATTCTTATGCTGATTTTTCATTACGCTAAGCAGTAACGCTGAGTTTTATTTTCTTTTTGCTTTTCCGTTAGCAGGATTGTGACGTCACTCAACATTTGAGAATAAGTAACTTCACGTTGAGTAAATTAATTTTTTTCCATTTCCATAAAATATATCCTGCGAATTTCATTAAAAAAATTACAAGACTTGGTTGAATTATGGTGAGTTTAAGTGAAAAAAGACCAAAAAAATATGCTTTATAAAACACATTTTTTAGTTTACTTCGAAAGTGGAATAAGCTAGAACTTTTTTGTTTTAAGATGGAAGATGCGCAATTAAATTTCATAAAAGAATATGTACTTTTAAGATTAAAATTCGCAACTTGTTTAAAAAATATCCAGGATTTAACTAGGTTCAGCGAGGAAAATTTATAGATGGTTATAGAATCTGGCCCCTCAATTGGTAATGTAAGTGGGACAAGGGCTTCAGTGCCCTGACGCCATAGTTTAACATCTGCCCCTAATCCTTAAACAAACAAAAAGTTCCAACCTGTCATTCGCTACTATTCCGGCAAGTCCTTCGACAAGTGCCTGAACTTCTTTCAGTGTCGTCTGCTGTTGTTCCCATTCAAGACTCTCCCTCTCTGTGCAATTAATCTTCACCACCAGCTCATGAACTTCTTTCTGAGCAGCGGAAAGAAGCTCATAATCCTGATGAGAAGAATCCGTGTGTTTCAATAGCCTCTGAATTAAAAGCTCGTATCTCGGAATTTTCTGTACGGGTTGAATTAGCAGCTGATCCAATCCCAGCTTTCCTTTATGCTCCCTTTCCATAGCCTATTAAATAAATAAAATTAAAAAAATAAAGGAAAGTTCCAAGAATCCAAGAATGTAGCCTCTCTTTAGGATAAACTATCCTGGCTTATTTTAAGGGACATTATGGCTAAAATAAACTACTTTTGACGGAACTGGTCTTAGTTGAGGTCACCAGGCTCTAAATTTGGATTTTGTCAAATATGGCCCCGGCAAAATAAAATGAGTTCCAGCTTTCCACTGTTTATATGTAAAGCTAATTCTAGCATCTCAAGCTTATAGATTTGCAACGCACAGGGCGAAAAAGTTGACATGCCAACTTTAGGTGGGTCATAAATTATTAGAAATGTATTGAACACACAGTTGCAGCCTCTCACTTTGGAGAGAATTGGGTTTTATAATGTTTTTAAATTCTAGAAAAGTGTTTATATTTTTTTGACTTTTTTCTTTTTAACTTACCTCTAGAAATCGCGCAAAGGCAGGTTTTGATTGGCATGTGTTTTTAATGGCCGTTTTTGCAGATTTCCAATTATCGAGGAAGAGGGTGTAGGTTTCCAAGACCGAAGGTTTCATGAACTAGAAATGAGAAATCATGTTGGAAAGACAAATTTAAAAATTTAAGCAGATTGTTAATTGTATCAAAAATTAAATTATTGACAAATTTCAATGAGGTAGAAAAGTTACTCTACTAAATGGAAAAGATGTAATTTTTCATACTTGATCTGGGACTTCTTTTTTAAAAATACCAATTTAAAACTTATTACTTTCAAGATGCAAACAAACATTATTTATTGATATTAGTAATGGAAACTTGCTATACTCACCACGTCGAGAAACACATCGCCGATTGTTTGTCCAAGTTCCCAAGTTTCTAACCTCTTTCGTAATTCTTCAAGAAATACTTCATGGTGACTGAGTATTGCTGGGATCTAGAACGTATTCATTTATTATCCTTAATTTTTGAAAAATAATATCCTCTTGTTATCTACGCAGAAAGAGGACGAAAAGATTTTACGATAAAATTAACGAATAAGAATTTTTTTAAATCTCTTTTAAAGTCACTGACACCCTTTGAAAAGATAGTTATTTAAAATCCCCTAGAGAATTCTTTTTTGCATCCTAAAGACAGGAATTAAATTTGTATGAAAGTTTTCTCCAGAAACATCCAATTATGCAATAATATAAATCAATAAAAAAATGTACCTGATAGAATATCTCATCGACCGTCGCTGAGTCCACGAGACCTGCATTTTCCGGGCTCTTGAGAGGTTGCAAGTATTTCTGAAACAATATTTAAATTCCTGGCTAAACGGTTTAGCTCAATGATAATCTTAATTTACATCGACTAAACACATAAATTACAAGTAATCGCTGGCACACTGCCTTCTGAATATTGATGCTAATATCGATTTTCACACTTCTATTGAAATTGAATTTCATAAAAGTTGGGAGAAAAGTAAAAGAAATAATAAATAAGTATTTTCAATTAAATTTACGTAATGTAATTAACTTCAATTCCAGTAAAAAAAACTCAAGTTCTTCTTCTCTTGTTACCAATCAGAAAATTACATTTCCAATAGCTACGAATACATTTTTCTTACTCTTATTACCAATTAGATATTTCGCATTTATTGTGAGCACAACTTTTCTATCCTGATTTCAAACTCATTTTTCTGCGATAAGAGTATGTTTGTACATTATAAGGAACTTATCACTAGACTGGGGATTTTGGAAAATGGGCAAAAAATTGGTAAAACGATGTTGGTACCGACATAATTTTGCAGTTCTGATGATTTTCCAGATTTCCATTAATTAAACAAAAACGCTTAAAAATTAGCTGAATATTACTTACATATATTTTTTAGAGTTTCAACATTTTTGACTTATACCTATTAGAAATATGTAATTGAAGACGCTGAATTTACTTTTTTTGTGACAGACCCTACAGCTGAAATTTAAAATTCGCTAAATAATAGCATGAAATCAGGAAAACCGGGTAATGACCGGTATTTTACTCTCGAATATACTAATATGTAAATTAAAAGTGGTTTCATATATTTGATTACTCTAATTCTTAGTTGAAACAGTGAATTTTCTAACAGAATTTCCGTGAAGAGATATAATTATTACATTGGGACAGGAAATTTCCTCAAAAAATCAGAATTTTTATTTTTGGACAGGGGATTTTAGCAAGGCATTATAATTTTGAATTTGGGACAGTTGATTTCAGTAAAAAATGATAAATTTCACTTTCAGAAAGAGAATTTTCTGAAAGATTAATAATTCCGAGTTGGGATAGGAAATAAATAACAGAAATATAAAAATAATTAACAATTATCCTGACTTGTAACAGGAGATTTTCGGAAATAATTTTAATTCTAGGTTGCGACATAGAACTTCAGTAAATGAACATAATTTTAAGTTTGGGACAGAGGATTTCAGTAAAGAAATATAATCTTGACTTTGGGGCAGGAAATGTCGCAGAGAATTATAATTTGACTTTGGAACAGGCATTTTCCGCAAAGAAGTAGAATTTTTATTTTGGGATAGGAAATTTTTGTAAAGAATTATAATTTTGATTTTGGGACAAGGGAATTTCAGCAAATAATTTTAATTTAGATTTTGAGGCAGAGAATTTGATAAAATTTTTATAATTCTGAGTTAAGACATGCAATAAATAAAATAAGTATACAAATAATTCACGTCTAGAATTAGAATTATTCTAACATGGCACAGAGGATTTTCAAAAGAATTCTAATTTTAATTGGTGATATGGAATTTCAGTAAAGAAATATAATTTTGACAATTGTGACAGAGAGTTCCCATACAAAAATTGTAATTTTTACTTCGGAACAGGAAATTTCGCAAATAATTAAAATATTGACTTCGGGACTGGCAATTTCCGCAAAGAATTATAATTTTGATTTTGGGACAGGGAATTTTAGTAAAGAATAGTGATTTTGAGTTTGGAACAGGGAATTACAGTAAAGAAATATAGTTTTGACTTTGAAACAAGAAATTTCCAAAAAGAATTAGAATTTTTATTTTGAGAAAGGGAATTGTGATTTTAAGACAGGGAACGGTCTAAAAGAATTATAATTCTGAGATAGAACTTGAAGTTTCTGTAAAGAATTATAATTTTTATTTTAGGTTTACTTTAGAACAGGAAATTTCGTCAAGAATTATAATTTATATTTTAGGGCATAAAGTTTCCACAAAGAATTATAGTTAAACCTGGAACAGGGAATTTTGGACATTCAAGGAGTATTTTTGAAAAAAAAATCAATTCTGATTTAGCAGAAGGGAATTAAAAAAATCCCTGTTATAAGTCAGAATTTGATACAATTTGAAACTTCCCTCTTCTAAATTTTGAAAGAAAGCAGTTACTATGTTTCTGAATTATAATGAAAAATGTAGCAAAGAAACATAAATCTGATTCGGAACAGAGAATTTTGTAAAGAATTTTATTTTTGTCTTAGAACGCGTAATTTTTTTAATGGAACGGGATATTTTTTAAAACAATATAAACTCTGATTTGTAAAAAGGTAATCTACAAAAAAAATCCCTGTTTCAAGCCAGCATTCGTCAGATCAAAAAATTCCTTGTTCCAAATCAAAATTTGCTTGGATTTGAAAATTATTTTTCTTGCAAATAAAAATTTACCAGAATTTGAAACTTCCTTCTTTCAAAGTTTAGAAAAAGGAAGTTACTATATTTCTGACTTATAATAGAAAATATTGTAAATAAATATAATTTTGATTTGATAGGAAATTCTTTGAAATAAATATATAGTAATTGTGACTTGGAACAGGGAATTCCCGTGAAGAATTATAATTAAGACTTTGAGACAGGGAATTTTCGGAAAGCATTATAATTTTCATTTTGGAACAGGGGATTTCCGTAAAGAATAATAATTTAGATTTTAGGGCTTAACAGTTTTGCAAAGAATTATTGATTGACTTGGAACAGAGAATTTTTTACATGGAACGGGAATTTTTGAAAATAATTTTAATTCTGATTCAGAAGAAGTGAATTTAAAAAAAATCCTTGATCAAATTCAGAATTATGATTTGGATGTTTTAACTCAGAATGATAAATATTTACCGAAATTCCCTGTTCCAAATCAGAAATTCGTTTAAAATCATTCAAATCTTTGAACTCTTTCAAAATTGACCTGGGAAAATTAACAATTGACCGGGAAATTACTGGGAATTATAAATCATCCGTCGAGTAGACGCCCTGATCATTAAAATCTTTCGAAAAAGTTCAGGTCTATATGTATTTTTAAGAAGGCTAAATAATTGCAAAATGAGAATTTAAAATTATAATTTTGAATTCTTTATTCCCAAACTGTTATTTTTATTAAAGAAAAAACAATAGCGAAATTTATATGTTTGAAAGATTTTTGATAAAATTCTAAGAACTATCGTCCACTTTAGGGAATTTGAACAAATTTGTAGCTACTTTCTTTTCATTTGAAAAAATGTTCATAAAATGTGCTTCCTCATCTGAAAACTTTAGTTCCCATAAAATTCTAAGTAGTTTTTCATAGAAATTTACGCTTTGTAGGAAAACATCTGGCGAGGACAAAATACTGGATAGAAACAATGATCCTGTGAATATATAAGAGATCCTTTGGCCTCGTTTATAAGTTCATATACATTTTTATGTGTGTTAGCCGCCCCTGAGACGTTACCCTTGAATGGAAATGCATGGCGTGCATGGTCATTCCCTTGGGGTGAAATAATGTCATGTAAAATATACGAGTTATCCGTATGTTTATCCCTCGAATTTTCACACTATAAAATACGATTTTACTCGCCCCGGCTTGGCGCCGTGTCGCAAGCGTCGCAAAGTTATTTACATGGCGCCTTTATTCCGGGTCTATCGTTCAGGTATTTCGATGGAATGATTTATCGGCATTCGTTTCTTTTTCAAATCTCGCTTCGCTACAGAAATGAACACGTGCTCCTATCCTCGAGGTATTAAGACGGTTACATCACCGCCACTTAAAATATATGAAAGACTTGCACGGTTTTTCGCTTACGGGAGGCTCCCTTTTAGATTTAGATATTTGAGTGCAGATTTCTACTTATGAAAATGCAAGGTATCCGCAGGTAAGAAAAAACTTGGAAATCAGGGACAATATTTTCTATTCGCTCTTTGGATTTAAAAATTCAAATTTTTTAAAATGAAAAAAACAATAGTTTCCTTTTACTTCGAAAAGTCTGACAAATTTTTTTATATGTACTGTTATTATTAGTAAAAACTAATATAAAACTCTAAATTCAAAAGGAAAAGCTTTGCTAAATTTAGAATTTGTTGAAAATCTGCAAAAAAAACTGTCTTTTTATTAAATTAACTGACAACTTTTTTGGAAAAAATTGAATACGTCAAACCTAAAATTTCTTTATCTTTAACCAAAGAATCATGTTATAATTTTGTTTTCATGGAAAAAAATGTAGCGGTGTTTCAAACCTTGCAAAATCGCGAGAGAGAAAAAATCCCAAATATCCTAAATCACGAAATAAAAACTTTTTCGCAAAAATTTGTCTTCTGAATTTATAATTTTATATTAGTGCCTACTAGTAATAACTGCACATATAAAAATTTTTCTAGAGTTGTTGAACCAATAGGAAACATTTGTTAAAATTTTCAAATCCACAGAAGAAACAGAATATATTGTCTTATCGAAAAAAGGTTTTGCAGACGAAAAGTTTGTATTGGTGAGCCACTTTTGCAGGGTATTAAAATTCCATCAGAAAAAAAAGCTATTTCTGAATTTTCTTGAATTCTTTTTAAATATTTTGGGGGATTCTAAAAGATCCCAAAAAATTTTGGCCAGCTTATAATAATTTGAAGGGATTTCAAAATATTTTAAAGATTTTAGGGCGTTTTAAAAATTCCGAGGAATTTCCAAGGGTTTTAAAAATCTTCAAGAGACTTGAACATATTTCAAGAGATTTCGAAATATTTCAAAGGATTCAGAATATTGTAAGATTTTTAAAAAGATTCCAGGGCATTTTCAAGTGATTAAATTTTTTGAAGGAATTTCCAAAGATTTCAATGATTTTAAAGGATTTAAAAATCTTCATAGGGGTTTAAAAAATTCCCCAGAATTTCGGAAGATACGGAATGATTTTATGGGATCTATAAAGTTTTAGAATTGTTTCATAGATTCCAAGTAAGTTTCTCATATTTGCGACGATTTCAATGATTTTAACCAATTTCAAATGCTCTCAAAGTATTTTAGTGAATTTTCCAAGTTGATAGGGATTTTGAAGATTTCAGAATATTTCAAAAGATAACAAGAAATTTTTTTATTTATTTCAATAATTTGAAGGGATTTGAAAGGATTTAAAAAATGTAGAGAATGTTTCAAGTTTGCAAGGAATTTTTAATGAATTTTAATAATTTAATAGGATTTCAAGGGTTTTGGAAAATTTTAGGGTATCTTAGAAGGTTCCGAGGGTGTTTTAAGAGATTTAAAACATTTCAAGGCTATGAAGAATTTCATACAATTTCGGAACATATGGAACGATTTTACAAGACCTATAAGATTTTAAAATTTATTGAAAGATTCCAAGGGGTTTTCTAACGTTTCCGAGGTTTTCAATGATTTTAAGGTATTTTAAACGCTTTCAAGGTATTTTATTAATTTTTCCAGGATTTCAAGAAACATCATCAGATTTCATAGAATTAAGCGCGATTTTATAATATTTGAATAAATTTAAAAAAATTTATTTATTAAAAGTGAGGGGTTTCGTTGGGTTTCAAAGATTTGAAAAGATTTTGAAAAAATTTTCACAATTCATTTGAATTCATTTAGAATTCACTCCTAGTTCTTACTCATTTATCCTGAATTCTTTTTAAATATTTTAAATTCGTTGAATTTTTTTAATTCGCTTGAATTATTCTAAATTCACTCCATTCTAGTCAATGAAATTGAATATTTTAAGTTTTTGTTTATTTCATCCTTAAGCTTTTTAAACTCACCTTGACTTCTCAGGCGCATTTGTTCAAATTATTTTAAGTTTCCTTGAATGGTTCTAAACTCATTTCAAACTTATTGAATCCAATGAATTTGTATATATTTTTGAATTGTTTTCAATTCACTTGATTATTTGCTTAAATTGCAGTAAATTATTTTAAATTCACTTGATTTTTTTTAACTTGCAGTAAATTATTATAAATAGTATCAAATTCTTTTCATTTCCTTTAATTTCGCTAAATTCACTCTAATTTTACTGAAATCAATGTAATTTTTTGGGTTCCGCAGATTTCTCTTGAATTCTTTTTAATTAAAAAGAATATAAGTCAGATTATAAGTGCACATTGGTCACTTTTGGTCACTTTTTCGGTTTGAGTAGGACATTTTTTCACTTTTTTAGGCTGTGGCGGCCCTGAAAATAATAAATTAAAAATTAAAAATTGTAAAATGCTTAAAGATCGCTTCGTAACAAATCTTTTAAATTATACTATTTCAATGTATTATAATTTTAACCTTTTAACGAATTATAAAAAGAAATAGACTAATTCAAAGCTTAAATTTTAGATTTTTCTAAACACCTAAAACGCATTAGGGATTTAGAGAAATAACCTGAAATCGATCTATAAATTCGTGGATAAGCCAAGATTTTAGCGAAGTGGTAACACCTGAATGGAAGATTTTTCTAAATTTAACGATATATATATATATATATATATATATATATATATATATATATATTCACTGCTTAAAAATACCTGAAATTTAAGAAAATATTATTATGTAACCAAAAGTTATAAAATGCTCCACTTGGTGGCGTTGATACATTGCGTTTTCACTGGTATCATTGACCCACAGAATGTAGCTGTATGTGTTACGCACATAGTCAATATCTATTTGAAAAAATTCTTGCCAGATTAAAAAAAAGAACTACAGTTACTTCCCTCAATTTTTGTAACCAGTAATTATTTTGAATTTTTAAATAATAAATAAAAAGTTATTTAATAAAAAAATACTGAATTAAAGAAATCGTGGCGATCAAGATTTTTAAAAATAGATTCCATACAGGAAATTTTCAATCTTTCTAAATCTAAAATTAGCCGAATAAAAAAATTCAATTCTTACTCATTATTATTATAAAATTGTTTGTCAATGGAGGGTAAAGGTTCTTTGTTAGATAATTTTTGTAAATTATGATTTGCTAACGACAATATTACTTCTTAAAAGTTACTATAATCTCATTAAAGTATCACACGAGTTTTCCAACAAAATATGTTTCTTTTAATTTCTTCACAACTTCACACGACTTTTTATGAGTCGATGCTTTTCGTTTTCGAAATAAGTTTTTTTTTGTTCCACCCATATAAGAATTGATCGAGTTTTGCAAGAATTTTAGAAAACTTCATTTTAATGAACCATATTTTGGAATTAAGAATTTGGGTATATTTTTATTTAATCCTCTTTTTAGCCCACCCGATTGTATTTTCAAGAAAAATTGACACCCTGAAAAGGAAATTGCGCATAAAATTTTTTTGAACTGCAGTTCATCTATTTAAAAATAACAGCATAGATCAATTTTAACACTAAAGGAAAGGGAAAACTATTGTCATAGTCAGCCCGACCACTTTATCTACTTTAAGTAGAAACATAGTTCACGGTCAGACCATAATAAAAGTTCCTCTAGAAAAAATTCTAGATTATTTTAAATTGATATAATAATTGTTTAATTATCTATTCATAATCATCACTTAGTTATCCTTCAGATATTTAATATTAATTAACAATTTTACAAAATTTCAATCAATGTGAATTTAGTAGTAATTTACTAAAAAAAATTGGAAGTTCATTATCAAAAGGTTTAGAATTGAAAGTGCCGATATTTATCCTTATTTTTATTATGTAATAAAATTCTTCAAAAATACATGAGTAGAGTACTTTGTATCAAAGCACATTTTGGCAGAGTTTCAAAATTCTAGAAACTTTTTTTAGAATCTTCAATACAAATGTAGATAAATTTTCCGAATGTCATTCGATTATCTCCAACTATAATTTTTTTAACGATAAACCTCGAAAATAATGATCTAAAATATTCGTATTTCATAATATCAAATTTCTAATATTTATCATAGCTGACTTTGAAAAAAAAATAACTCTGGGGGTATAATCAAGTCAAGAACAATTTGATTTCTAAAGTCATATTAAATATTTTTATCTTTTTCAGGTAACTATTCTTAAAAGAATTTTGTAGTTTTTTCCTCATAAGGTCAAGTGCCCTGTTATTCAATTTGTAGGCTCGTGGATGCACTCTCAGGTACCTTCCGTGCAGAAATTTTCTCTCTTTCTATGTTACTGGTTTTTAATTTTTTGAAAAAATAAAAACTTGCTTTCAAAATATGGAGATGTTAAATAAGAATAAAAAATGTGTGATCCAAAAAGCTTATACTATTCCGATAAAATCAAAACTGAAGATCGCGATATCACAGTACGAGTTTTTTTTTTAATATCGCCTGATATCGCTTGAATTCATGTTTTGTTTTTTATTTTAATACTGCAAGTTTTCTAAAAAAAATCTTGATATTCCAAAAATGTAATAAAATTCAATTGATCAAAATATTTGTGTATAAGAAAAGCCAGTTTTGGGGACAGGATTCAACATTACTCATCATTGATTAAATTATCATAATTTTTTGCTTCAATGTCAAATCTTCTTATATTTGAAAATTTTGGTTCACATACGAGAAATGTTAAATCAAAACTAAGTCACGAATCTTGAAAAAATATTACACATATGATTCAAGATCTTTTCTTTTCTCGCCCGATGATCGCTTGTCTCGCTTGAATGCATCACTAAAAAAAAAAGGAAATATTTTTTTCTATTAAATGGTACAAATTTCAAGAAACATCAATGCTAAAAGTTTGAAAAAAATATCAAAAAAATCCTTTCACGACAATTTGTACTTAATTTTAAAAGATTCTTTCATACAATAAACCCATTTTTAATCAAAATGTGAGTTATCTAGTTCTGCACTACCCCTTCATTTATGATTTTTAAACTATTTATAATTTGTCTAATGTCTAATTCGCTATATTTGACTATTTTAATCTCAATCTTTACAGGTCTCTCCAAAAATGTATTCGAAA
>JAUELO010000139.1:2505570-2517045 GCA_032357855.1 Amphibolips quercusostensackenii
TATACAGGGTGTCCTACCACCTATACAATTCCTTGTACTGTGTGATAGTGCACAAAAAAATAAACAAAAATGTCCTTCAGCAAAAAGTTCTGCGAAGCTTAGTTGAGGCAAAAAAGCTTCAAAGTTGGGCCTAATGAGCCAATGAGAAGCGAGCTTTAAGCTTTAGCGACTATTTGTACGTGTCCTAAGCGTTAAGAGAGGGTGTGTGTACAAGTATTAGCTGAATCTTGCTCCTCATTAGTTGATAAGGTTCAACTTTGAAGCTTTTTTATGCCTTAACTAAGCCTCCTAGAGCTTTTTGATACAAAAATTTTTTGTTTATTTTTTCGTGCACTATAACATAGTATGAGGGATTGTTTAGGTGGTGGGACACCCTGTATAGTCTTACACTCGCATTCGGGACTCTGCGAGAGCGGACGAAACCTTTATCTAGCTGATCGTGGGAACAACAATGATAACACCAAATATTGTTGGACATGCGGTTTAAAACAATCAAACGTATTTTGCTTCCGACAATGCACAGTGTGGACATTTAATGAACAAATGTTCGAAATAATATTCGGGATAATATTTTTAACCGATGTCAAGGTTTTTTTAAAAATGAAAGCTAAATAATTTCTTAAGATGTCTGTGAGAGACGATTTTAAAAAAAATTATAATTTATTATTATTAAAGTATAAGCATTGGGAAAATTATCATTCTTAAGTTTCCGATGCATTAATAATGCAATAATTGTTCGGTTTGAGTGACATTACTGTGTAATAGATAAAAACATATTCTCAACGTACTAATTAAGAGTTTATAATAGGTTAGTGAATTGTTATTAACAATTGTATTGTTATAAAGAGCAGCCTGCGATTTTGTAATAATTTTTAATATTTATGAGGTTACTTTTGCATGTTATCCAGTTTGAAGTCATTTATGAGCATTATCAAACTAAGGGCCGATTTCACCAACTCTGATTAAGATGTTAATCCTTGATTAGTATAATTCAATCAGTGACTCGCGTTACACCATCGACTAAAGTATGATTGAAGAGAGTTAATAATGGATTAACTTAACCGGTCGATTTTGGCCGGTAAACAGAGTTAATCGGTGGTCAACGCTAGTTGTCAGAACAGAATCACAAAATCGAAGTTTGCATGTGAGCACTTAGATCATGATCAGAGCGAATGTTGACCATTTTTATAATGTAGATGAAAGAAACTATAAGGCCAAAATATCTTGTATGATGCATCCCTAAAGTGTAAATAATTGTGTTCCTATAACCTCACTTTCCTTACCTTATACTGTTTTGTTCACATGACATGACTTGGTTAATGTCGTTGTCAGCTGGTTGTCAGCTTGTACCGTGCACACGCAAGAAACTTTAACGTCTTTCTTGTAGCAGCTAATTAGAATCACCATTACAAGAGAATATTAGAGTTACCACGTAAAGGGTATATGATTAGCTAATCAAAGTTAAAATGTTCATTATGGAACGCATTACAATTAAATCATGATTGAAGCCTCGATTAAAAAATAATCATAATTAGCTAATCATGTATTTAACCAGCGTTGGTGAAATCAGACCTAAATGGAAGTATATTTATCATTCTTGTAAGGAAATAATATTAAAAAATGCAGAATATAAGCAATTATTAAAAGTTTGAGGTATTTTTTAAAATTTGCTTGAATTGGCTTGCTAGTTATATTCTAGAGCAGTACATTCACATTAAATGAAAAATGTGATTATTATAAACGAATAGCGTGAACAAATTCGCTGTTTGTGCAATTTTTCAAAGTTTGAGATACTTTTTTCTGAAAATTTGTTTAAATTGATTTGTTAGTTATAGTCTGGAGGAGCAAATTGAAATTTTATATAAAATGTGATTGTTATAAATGAATAGCATAAACAAATCCGCTGTTTGTGCAAGTTTTCAAACTATGAGGTACTTTTTTCTAGAAATTTGTATCAGTTGGTTGGCCAGTGATATTTCGAAACAGTAAATTGACATTTTATGAAAAATGTGATTGTTAAAAACAGATTTTTAATTAAGGCCCATTAAAATTTATGTGCAGGATCGTAACAGGATCTCTTTTTAAAAGTCTTCTTCCTATTGGACAACTGACTGAAGAAACGCAAGAAGCGCCGAACAAGGACTTCTGACGATTTAGGGAATTCAATACCCGAAAAATCAGTTGACTTGCTACAAATAAAGATCTTCCAGCAAACATGGTTATATAATAGTTATGTAACTAATAATTAACAGATTGTAACATTTGACATAACTATTGAGTCACAGGTGACTCACCTGTAACGCAAAATGTCACACTTTGCTCTGTAACTCTGTGACATAAGTTTTGTAACACGCATGTAACCATGTTATAGCAGTGTTATGTTATATCTATGTTATGAACCACTCATAGAAAGGTAATATAATGATAAATTTGCAAAAAAAAATGGTTTTATATATTATCAATGCACTTAATTTATTTTTTAAATTACACAATTGCACGTACGGTCACGCACAAACATAAGCGCACGCTTAACCGCTTTGAAAAATCGTACCCGCTGGGGTTCGAACCCTACCTAAACAACCTAAACCTAAGCCTGTGAACCTAATGTACCGTGCGCTCTAAACAAGTGAGCTAATAAATACCTTGGTTCTTGTTTACAAAATCTCAGCAAAGCTTTTTCGCTGAAAAGCCAGGGCTAATGAAGAAATGAATTTTGTATTTTTTTATTTTTAAGTTTTACATATTTATGAATATGTGGATTAAAAAACTTTTGATTTAAATATTTAATGTTATTGCTGAATCAACAATATCAACAATATTTTTTATCAGCAATAAAATTTATCTGCGGAAACAATAATCACTTTTTCACTGTTTTTGTATTAATAAACTTTTATAAGTTAAGTGTATGTGATGTTTAAAATTCGTGGAATTCATCAAAACTTAATACTTTTATATCTTCAAAAATAATTAACGTTTTAAATTGTTACATCTTTATGTATGATGCTTTCCTTTTCAAGTGTGCTGTACTGAAGCTCTATTCTCAAAATTATGATACATATTAAGATTATGTTGTGAATTTAAAAGTATGTTGTAAGTGCAATCTAAAAATATTAAATTATATAATAACAACTTGCATCTAACACTCTTATAAAAACTGTTAAATATGTATTTAAAAGTTAAAGGGAGACCATGACTTTGTTTTCAAGATACTCACAATCGGTGCTAATATCGAATTGAAATATATTTAATCAAAAAAAATCATTATAGTTAAAATTTATTTCTTGATTCTTTGCTTCATGAAAGGTATATGTACTTAGAGTATATAATAAGTAGATATATTGATTCCATTTAATCTCAAGAATTTAAAAGTTTCAATACCTGTATAAGAAGTTTGCATGTTATTATTATTATACCATTAAGTCATTTCCCTTTCGGGGTAGACAAGCTCACTCGGTGAATCCGAGACAGTCGTATTTTGTTGGAGTATACTGTGAACAATTTTTGTGAATTCATTTTTTTTTCTTATCTGCATAGTTTGACTGCAAAATGGAATTTTTGATTTTTTTTAGTACCTTTTTTGGTGGTTAAAACCAGAACTGTTGGTAAAAAATGCTGTTTGATAAAATCGATCTTTCTTTTCGGTCCCGAACAACGTGTGCCAAAGCACAACCACGATATTCAGTTTTCACATAAAACCTTCCCATTGTGATGAGAATGTAAAAATAATATCCAAAAAGTGGTTCTAAGCAAATATATAGATATAATTTAGGCGAAAAATTTTTTTAAATAAAATTTTATTGTAGCTTGTCTCGTTTTTCCAAAAAGTTAATTTATTTTTTATTTTTCATTTTATTTTTCAGGATTAAAGTGAAAATTACCTATCCTATTAGAAAGCGATTAATAACAAATTTGTAGCTGTTTTTTCGGTGAGCAAATTTTGTTAATTAATTTTTTTCTTAGCTTGTGTCGTTTGTTAAAAAATTCAATTTTTTTATGGTTAATGTCGTTTTTTTATTAATAAAACAAAAACTACGCCTCCTATCAAAAATTAATTAATAAGAAATTTGTAGATCTTTTTTGGGTGCATAATTTTTGTCTTTATCTTTTTTTGTATTTTGCATATTTTGACCAAAAAATGAAATTTTCTATTTTATATTATTTTTTGTACAATCAAAATTTGAATTTTCAATTTTTCAAGAAAATTCAAAAGTTTGGCTTAAAATGTTCTTTTTCGTTTATTTTTTTGAATTTTATAAATGCCATAACTCTGGTAATTTTCATTTTATCGAAAAAAGTAATTAGGATAAATTGTTCGTCTTTTTTAGTTGCAACTCATAACCGTACGTAGAGTTTTTACATTTTAAAAAAAGTGGTTTTAAAAATTTTGTAAATGTGCTCACTTTTTGTATGTTTATCCAAAATGAGCGGCTAACGAACTTGACCTTCAATATGAGACACTAAAATAGTGTACCAAAGGGAAATCTAATAGATTAATTTTTCCAAAAGTTATCGTGCTCACAGACATATATACAGACAGACATATATACAGACAGACATACATACAGATAGACACATTCATAAAAACCTGTTTTCCAGGTTCAGGTGTTCTCAAAAAGTGGACATTTGACAAAAACGGGAGAGAGGGGGTCAAACTTTACACAAATGTAATACCTTCTTTTATGAGAATGTAAAAATAAAATATAAAATAATTTTATAATATCATATAATTGTGTTGTTTAATTATAATTTACTCATTTCGTAATTAATTACACAAACATAAAACTTTACGAATTATTGTTTACTTAAATTAATAACCTTGTTGAGGGAGGCGGTAGTGAGTTTATAAAATTCAACTTTACATCTAAAAACTCTAAATCGCTAATTCTACACGCAAGAACTCTACACAATTATATTCATTAAACAAATGAATTATTTTTAATTTTAAATCAAAACGGTTATAAATCCTGCACCAGAATTTCTATACAAAGTAATACTTTTTCGAATTTTAATAAACTCCAAAAAATAAAAAAAGTCTACACAAAATATTTTAATAAATAATTGGTTAAAAATTTCAATTATTTTGTGTACAAATTAACGTGTGCAATTTAACCGTGTTGAGTTTACATTGGAAACATTTATTTTTTTTTAATGAATATGATTGTGTATAGAGTTTTTGCATGTAGAATAAGCGGTGTATACTTTTCAGAAGTAGAGTTTCATTTAACAGAATTTCTACTTCCCCTTTTTCAAGAGAACAAATTTCTGCATTATCACAAAAATTGACTTTAGACAAACAATAGAGTATTTGAAAAAATGTTAATAATACAATCACAAGGTTATTAATTATTAGTTGCTAATAAAAATTGGCCACTAATATTATTCTCCGGCAGTTAATTTCAATTGCAATATAACTAATCTTTTCCTTAAGAAATGTAGGAGCTGCAAATATTTATTACGATACAATTATATTTTAATGTAATTCGAGAGCACACCTTATGCATCTACACATTTCCTAAATGCGAAATTTATTTGAATAATTGAAAATACTAATTTAAAAAATCTTTAATACACAATTTTTATTTTATATTTTTAAGTATGTATCGACTGAGTATCGTCTATTCGATGAACTTGTTCGGCGGGAGTAAAGAGTGGGGGCAAATGAGTTGCTTAGCGCAATCTACGGGTTGAGAGGTATAGGGGAATCGGGCAATTTTCGCTGGGAGCGCCGTCTAAAATTAGTTCTTCGAACTATACCCCGTGCTGCATCTAGGCTTATAATATCTTTGTATTGACTATGTGAAGGTGTACGGTTGGCGCCAAGCGGATCCTAGCGGAAATACTCTGGTGCATGCGTTGGCTAGTCACTGTACAAGCAGATGTGAAAAAGTGTGAATATTGAGTGTTGTTTAGCAAAGTTTGATATAGTTGAGCGAAAATCGAAATTACAGAAAAAAGGTAAATAGCAATGGATTCAAAAATAAATAATATTATTGACAAAAAGTATGGTTTGCGTGTTCTAGAAAATGTATATATTACAAATGGATTTGTATTTAAAAACAGGTTTTGAGTCTGTTAAGTATTTAATTAATTTTACACTAACGATTATCAAAAAAGGAAAACAATTGGCTAAAACAAACGTGCTAAAGATGATTTTTCAACTGAGAAGAATAGTTTTTCAACAAAAAGGAATTTGTTAAAATTTAAACCAAAACAGATTATAATCTAAAATTAAAAACTATCAAATTTATCGAAGGAATGACGGATTTTAAACCAAGTACTTGAATTCTCACAAAAATAAAAAATGAAATCTCTACCGAGAGAGGCGAATTTCTAAATCGAAAAAGATAAATTGTTAACAAAATAGATGAATTTTTAATAAAAAAAAAAGAATTTTTCTACAAAGGAGTTGCATTTTCAACCTAAAAATATGAATTTTCAACACAAAAGTCAATTTGTAAGTAGTTTAATTTTAAATCAAATGCATGAATTTTCTACAATGAAGATTAATTTTCTGTCAAGAAAGATGTATTTCAAAAATAAAAAAATGTACTAGTTATTATTCAAGCCAAAACAGATTATAATAGTCAGTCAAAAACTATAAGATTCATCAAAGAAAGACGAATTTTGAACCAAGCAGTTGAATTCTCAACAACAACAAAATTAAATCTCTACCAAAAGAGATGAACTTTAAATAATTTTAATTTAATGTTTAAAATAGTTGAATTTTTAATTAAATAAATGGGTTTCCTGCAACACACTCTTTTCAATACTATAAAAATGAGTTTCCGGCAAGTTTAAGCAATTATTATCACATCCGCCCACGCATCACAAAGACCCACTTTTTTAGGAAGCGATTTTTATTTGTAATTATAATTTTTTACACAACTCGTGTCACTCGCGTATACTAAGCAACGTAAAAGATGCATTCGGACGCACGAGAGTATTTCTCAAGTTCCGTCACTGCAAGCGCTGCCTGCATTTACTTGCTTGGTTCCGCCTACCTGCACATAGTCAATACTCGTAGTTCTGCCTGATAGTGTACTAATAATGTACTGATAGTCATATAGTGGCTTAGTATCAATCAATTTTCTTAAAAACAGTTGCATTTTCAACCAAGGAATGAAGTTTTAACAGAAGCGATTATTTCATAAACAAAAAAGACAAATTTTCAACACAATAGTTGCATTTTGAACCAGAGAGATGGATCTTTAAATGAAATAATGAATTTCTAACAGCAAAGTTTAACTTTCAACTAAGTAATTAAATTCTCAATTAATAAAGTTAACTTTTTATCAAAAAATACAAATTCACAATAAAAGACATTAATTTTTTAACAAATCAATTTTTAACCAAAAACAGAATAATTAAATTTTGAATCTTTAAACAATGTGAAATGAATATTTAACAAAGTAATTCAACTTTCAACCAAGTACTTGAATTTTAAACAAAAAATAAATTGTCAATAAAAAATTGGAAAAGAAGAAGTAATATACCTTCGCCACCCTAACCTTGAATAATTTCAATCAATGGTAATGATAGCGGTGACAATGGTAAAAATGGACACCAGACTTTTCTTGGGTCAGGGACAACAAAATAACAAAAAATAAGCAAAATCACCGAAGGTATTCAAAACTAGAATTGTGAATCTTAAATTTTAGGCTCACCTTAAGTAAACAAATATGATTATTGAGGTTACGATGTACCGGAATCAGAACTTTCTTATTATCCTCACGCTAAGTCAAATCATAAGTGGCAAAATCAGGTGGATTGCGGGGTTTTAGAATTAAAAAAGGTTGTTTTTTTATAAGAGATAACACAGTTAATCAGGTCAGCAATAAATTAATCCGTTTGATTCAAGATGATTGTGGACTACTCGTATTCTTCATCAACAATATTTTATTAAAACAAATTTAATTCTGAATTTTAAGTAACAATTCAAAATAATTCCTGAAAAACGAAGTCAGCGTTTTATAATTACATACACTTTTTGTAAAATAAACTGAGTCAATTTACAATTCACAAAGATTTCAAATAAATCATTACTAAATATTGTACTGGTACAGCTGTTTACAACCCTAATATGTAGATCTAATTTTATCCTTTTCTCGACACTCAAAATGCTAAAGCGATTAGGGTTAGGGTTGGGGCAACAAATTAATTTTGTAACATCATGTTAGTAATTAAAAAAAGATAATATTTGGGAATAATATTTGTCTAAGCAGGCATGAGAACACGCTATTTTTATAGTTGCGTTCTGAAAAAGACTATGTAATCGTTTTCTTTTTAAATCAAAAATCAGAACAGTGAATTCTCAATGTTTTAGTATGTAGTATCTTTATAGAGTCCCACGCCATGTAGAGGTGTCTGTAGAACCTTGAAGATTTTTTGGAGCAAATTAAGCTCCTGAAAATTCTGTAGTGATTTATTCGGAAAGGTTATGGACGTTACGTTCTACAATTTTTAGTGTCCTTTGCTGTCTGTCGATCAGCTCGATTCAAAGAAGGCAATACATACAATAACAATAAATATCGAAACAATTTGGCCTAAATTAAGTTATGAAAATATTAACATAGCCAGCCGTATAGCATCGAATGATGCATCAAATGCTAGAAATTTATTCATTTTATGTTTACGATTGAATGCTGTGCGTTGCAAAATCTGCAACGTTACAATACATAGACTTGATTTAATATAACTGCAACATTCCTAGTACATTTTTCGCAGTATAAGAATTGAAAATCGAAAATTCATTTATTTTTATTTGTTCTTACAGGTTTTGGTTCGCTTCCACCGCAGGGATATGGATCTGGTAAGTACTTTTTTTTTAAAGTAACTCATTACAGATGTAAAGAAAAAACATTAAGTTCTCCAAAAAATCACTGTAAATGTTGCCTTCAACACCTTTATTTTTTTAAAAGAAAGAAATAGGCATACCGGATTTAAAATGTACCTATCCTCTATTATGAGATGCAAACAACAATCTGTTTAAAAATACTGAACACAAAAGCTCTATAATTGTCTTTACTTTACATCTTTAACAATGAACTTAATAATTTCGCAACAATTTCACCTTGTCAACGTAACACTTCATTAGTATACTTTACTTTAAAATCTCATAAAATCATGTTCAACGTAAAGTTTTGTATGTAACACGAGTAAAGTGTTTTTTATGTAACAGTAAAGTACCCCACCACCAAGAACAATATAATTTTCTGCTCCAAAGCACGTCCAAAAGGCGAGAAACCCATTTTCCTCGTATTCTGGACGTGATTTGGAGCAGTAAAGTAGATGGTTGTTGGTGGTGGGGTACTTATCCATTGTAGAACGATAAATTTCACTATGGCATCCGTATCGCGTGCGCATGCGTCACCTCGCCCTACTTTTATAAGGTAAAACATCATGTGTGCCAAGTCAGCGAAGTCTTCTTACAGTCCCGCGTATTTGCAAGAACTTACGCGTGACCGCAAAAATACTACTTCGCTGCCTAGGTGCACTATATAGATCTCAAGATCTACACCTTTTTCGCCAAAAAAATATATTCTCAGACACTTGACCATAAATATTAGCATATAATGCCTTAATTGCTTGAGGAACCATTAATTAGCTCCATACTCTTTTAGGATCTCCTACAGTTTACCTCTATCTACATCGTTGAATGCTTTTTCTAGGTCAACAAATGCACAGAAAGCTTTTTTCCTCATTCTCAAACTTTTTTTTGTGACCTGTCTTAAGCTAAATATTTAATCCGTGCATAATCTTTCCTGCATGAATCCTCTTTCGACCTCCCATATATTTTCTTCTGCTATTTTCATTACCCTACGAATAAGTATTTGTGAATATATTTTGTTTACAGTACTCAATAAGCTGATACCTCTGTCATTATTGCAGTTGCTTCTGTTTCCATTTTGTTTGTATATTAGCACAGTCTTTATACCAGAGCCTGACCATTCTTCAGGTTTTTAATTATATCCCAAAGCTCAAAAACACAAATTCTCTCAGAAGGTTCTTCTAATGTATCGTGTTTTATGTCGCAGTTGTTTTGCCCTACAGCTTTATCTCCTAATCATTCCTCAAAAGAGTCTCTTAAAGCGTCCAGTATCTCATCACTGTCACAAAGCATTTCACCCTTTCTATTTTTCATCTTGACTCACTCTGTGTTTCTTGTTTCTTTCATACTGATCATCAATAATTTGTCAAACAGTTTTCTGCTTTTTTCAAAATCAATTTTCATTTTGTTTTCTTTTTCTGTTTTGATCTTGTTATTAGTTCTCTTGACTAGTAATGTTGCTTTTCTCTTTCCAACTCTGTCACCATTTTCTAGTTTATTTCTTTTCTTATCGCTAAGTTCTGTGGTGCTAAGCCTTCTTGATGCGCTTTTTTTCTTTTCTCTGTCGGCTACATTGATTTTATCATTCCATCACGCATTACCAGACATTCTTTCAAGAACCTCTGTACCAAACACTTTAGACGCACTCCTAACAAGAACATCCAGGATCGTAGTCGATGCACCTTCTGTATCTTCACCTATTAATAGTGCCTTCTGGGTTGTCTGAACTATGCGTTCTTTTATCCCATTCTGAAAATCTATTGGCACTTTCGGTTACTGTAATTTCTTGATTTGGATTAGCGTTGGTTTCGTGTTTATCGGTCCCTTTCTTTTCCATGCCTGACCTGAGTTTACTTTGGGAACTAGAAGGTTAAGATCAATATTGCATTCAAAACCTGTCATACCCCTTGTCTCTTTTACTCTTTCTCTTAGTCTTTTATCTGCAACAACAAAGTCCATTAAAGTGGTGCTATTTTTATTACACTAGGTGAATACGTGGATTATTTGATGTCTAAGCCAAATATATGTAATAAATAAGCTCTTTTTCTAGCATAAGCTAAGTAATTTTTCTTCGTTAACATTTACTCTTGTATTCCAAAAATTACCTATCACTCGCTGAACTAAAAAATCAGGTTAAATTTTAATACAAAATAGTCTAAAAAATGTTTAATTGTTTGATTTGTATTGATTTACTGTAAAATCATTATCTACAGCCTAAACACATAATTTTTGAAGATAACATTCTAAACAATTTTTCAAACGAAGTTCCAAGATAATTAAATCTAATTAAGATGATTCATTTCAGTCCGTTCTGACATTTTTCGATACCCCGACAAATTCCCGTAAAGCTATTTCTCCAACTGGTCCAAAAGCTTAAAGCCAAATCCGTACAACTGTCTGTTAAGATTTTTAAAAGTTTTTAGTATCATTTAAAAGGCAAGTCTTTATAGTATTTGACTAACTAATGGAGATGTTTAAGTAATTTCCGGCAATATCCCGAATTTTTCTCGGTTTTCAAACATTTTTCACGGTAAATAGAATTAAAAAATTCTAATTCTTAAGCAAAAAAATGTTCCATTTGGAGTAAAAAAATCTGAGCTTAAGATCAAAATTTTATTTGTAACTTATAATTTATATATATAATTATA
>JAUELO010000139.1:2679067-2690656 GCA_032357855.1 Amphibolips quercusostensackenii
AATTTTACGCACCTTGGTGTGGTCACTGCAAGAAATTAGCACCAATTTTCGACGAATTGGGAGATAAACTTGTAGATGAGGATGTTGCAATTGTGAAGGTCGATGCAACTGCCAATGATGTTCCGCCTCTATTTGAAGTCAAAGGCTTCCCAACTCTTTTCTGGTTGCCAAAGGACTCTAAAGACAAGCCTGTTAAATATGAAGGAGGCAGGGAATTGGACGATTTTGTTAAATATATTGCTCAACATGCCACATCAGAACTCAAAGGTTTCGACAGGAAGGGCAACGCCAAATCCAGGGACGAATTGTAGAGCATTTTTTAAAAGTATTTGGTAGAAAATGCTCTTGGACTCTAGTATTTCTGAAATTGAGTATCGTCAAAGTGAGGACAACTCAGCGATATTAAATAGAATACTGTGAGCTTTTTCTTTTCCGTTTACATTTCGTCGTTGACGATAGAATCAGTGAATGAATTTTTGAAGACCATCCTTTTTTTTACTAACCAGTACATGACTTCTATATGCGTAACTGAACCGTTTTTGAAGTTATTTTGAGTTTTGAACTTTAAAATATATGAGTATTTATCGGTAGGTGAGAGTGAATTTAGAATCATACTCATGAAGCTTATGAGACTTGAAGATCTTTTTCTAGAATTTACGAAATTAAAAAATATTGTACATTTTATTTATAGAATGCAATATGGTGATATGTATGGAAGTTTTATAAGCGTGTAATGTGAGAAAGAAGACATTAGTCTGAATTTTTGTAAGAGAGTAAAAACAAGGAGGAGCGATTGACTCAGAATTTCCAACAAGTTATAACTTCATTCCACATTTGTGCATGTGAAAGGCTGGTTTAGATTGATAAGTTATGTTAAGTGATCATTGATTTTTTTGATTATATGAAACTCATAATAAATTGTTTTATACAAATATTTTCAATTTTGAATTAATGGGACCTATCTAGAATTAATTGAATAGATATGAGGTAATTGCAATAAAAACATTTCAATTTATGAAACTGAATTAATTCATTGTGAATTCAGAAATTCGATTTTTTTTTAATTGAATAACGAAAGTAATTTTTTAAATACGAGAATTAAGTATCGAATAATTCTGAAACAGAACTAGATAACCAATATTTTTTTTAAAATGGGTTTCTTGCCTAAACGCTTCTTAAAAAATCCAATACACGTCGTGATAAAAAGATTAGCTGTTCAAATCCTCATTTTCTAATACACTAATAAAAAAAACTGTAAGATAAATTTTAATTTTAATTTAAGCGTAGCAATAAGATTTTCTTTCCTTCGCTATATTTTTTAAAGCTAATATCTTTTATTGAAAAAATAATTTCTTTTTATGGTCCTTTTAAAGAATAATCTTCCATCTCAGTATGATACTTTTACACTCAATTTTGATTTTCTCGGAACAGAATAATTTTTTTCTATTAAACATTTTTTATGTTTATTTAGTTTCCCCATAACTCGGAAGCAAGTTTTTATTTAAACAGAAGATTACATTTTTCATCGTAATGCGCAGCCTAGCCTGGTCCAATTTATGTTCAATGTTACTTTGAAATTGTCAGCTGAAACATTTATTTCCTCGTAAATGAATAACTGTTTCTAATCAAATTTTTTTTGGCGTAATCAGCAAAACATCATCTCGGAAGTGGACTTATTACGTCTTATCTTTAAATGGTAATTTCGATTTTACAAAATGATCTTTCGCTCTCCTAAAAAATTCCAATTTTGTTGTTCATCTAATTCTGTACTGCTTGAATAAATTTTATTTTAATTACTCTTGCATGGTTTTCGCTAAAAATTAGTATTTTTAAAAAATTATTTTAATTAAAATTTTTTGAGTCGGGGAGAATTTTTCTACTAAAAATTTAATTTCGGATTATATTGGTGTTTTTGTCGGAAATTTGTATTTTAAAACACAAATCACTAGATTTGAATTCAGTGATTTTGTACAAAATAATGAAATTTACATTTCGGATTTTGTTACTGTTCTTCGTCGGAAATTGAGATTTTCATAAAAAAATCATTTTTAATATCCCATACAAAATAAAAGATAGTTCTAACAGACAAAAAAACTATCAAATGTTTTTTGCGGTAATTGACAATTTTTGGAAATTCGGCATTTTACTACTTTCAGGAATTTGAAAATTCGGGTTTTAAAATTTCGTGAATAAACATTTCCGGTAGTTATATTTTCTTTCGGGAAATTTCTGTTTTATTAATTATTTTTTCCGTATTTTTCCACATTCGGGATATCGAAAATTCATGAAAAATATGTATGTCATTCCTAATAACAGGGTATATTAGCATTTTTTACCGGAAATCGGTTATTTTAAATAAAAATCATTTTATTTCAAAAATAAACTTACAATTTTGAATAACTTTAGTTTACGCGTTCTCTACTGTTTACTTGTATATATATATTGCACAAAAATATTATACGTTAATTTTGAAATTAGGATATCAATTTTCATCAATTATCAAAAAGATTGTCCTTGCTTTTTTTCTAATAATTATTTTATAGTTCAAATTAAAAATTGCATGAGAAAAGCAAAACTATACTCGCGCACGTAGCGCGCGTGTTTGTTTTCTAGGTAATGAATAGATTTTTTTGTAAATTTAATTAATGAAGATATTTATAAACTAACCTTTTACTTGAAGCACTTTATGAAGCAAAATTTCGTCATCTTGATTGCGGCAGAGTTTATTAAATTTCGTAACATATTGCTCAAAGCCAGAGATGTAACTCGGGGAATAAATTATTCTCGAAACTTCATTAAATGCTATTTGAATCTGCAGTATAAAGAAAATACTTTTTCAAACTGAATTAAAATATATAATTTACATTATATTAAAACATTATATCTGTTAAAAAAAAAACTTCGAAATATATATTTCATTTCACGAATTATAGTATTTTAATTTTCTATCAGTTTGCGCGTAAACTTCACAATGAAAAATATTTACCCCTTGACTTTTATTGAACCTACAAACCGATCTACGTACATAATTTACAAAACAAATTTAACAAATTATTAAAAACTATGGAGCGTGTTCACGTCCCTGGATTGTTATTTTCCAGTATTAAATATATAAAATTATTTAAATATATTATCAAAAAAATTTCTAAATATAAAAAAATAATTAAAAATATATTGAAAAATTTTGAATCTAAAACGTTCCAAAACAAATTATTTTTATTTATATTGAATAATTTGATAGTTAAAGTGAAACTTTATCAGATACTTTCAAAATTGAAAAATTTCAGACTAACATTTGGAATATTTAATTATTTTATGAGAAAGGTTTTAAAATTCTTTCATTTCTAATTTAAAGCCATCAAAATTGAACAATTTTATTTTTAATTGAAGAATCTCGAAATTAAATGATCTCAGATTAAAATTTCGAAAATAACCCAATTTCAGAACGTTAAAAATTAATTCATTTTAGGATGAGAACTTTGAAAATTGGTTTATCCTAAATTGAAAGGAATTGAAATTGTATTATTTCTAATTAAAAAATTTCAAAATTGAATAATTAAAAATTTAAATCTTGAATTTAATTATAATTTCCAATTCGAAGCGATTAAAGTTTGACCATTTGAAATTGAAAACTAAATCGAATTTTACAGTCAAAGCTGCTAAAATTGTAAAAATCTAGAATAATATTATATAAAAAAATTAATCAAAATTGATTGTACAATTTTCTCTAAAATGAAAAAATAAATTCATCATCATTTTCACCGTTAAAAATTGAATTTCCTTATTATTAATCTTGAAAATTGAATTCTTCTCAAAAAGCGTTCAATATAAAAAGTAATTTTAAATGGGGAAGATTAAAAATGAAAAAATGTCTACTCCGGAACGCTGATACTAAAACCTTTTTATAGACAAACCCTTAGAATTTTTTATTATTTGAGGAAAATTTTAATCTTAAAAAAATGAACAATTTTTAAATTTTTAATTATACCTTTGAAAATTTAACAATTTGAATTTTAAGTACAAATTTAAATTATTGTGTCTTAAGGCCATGTGAGCGTAGCCTAAACATTTTTTTTCAATTTTTTAAAACATCCAACTTACGTTCAAACGAAACGCGATATCGAGTTGAAAATTTGGGAAACTAAATAAGAAGCACTAGGAAACGTTTGCCTATTCCTGCATTTATATTATTATGAAAAAAGCAAAAAAATATGTTTATAATTATAAAAATTTATGACCAGACAAAGGTTTCTTAGTGCTTTTTATTGAGTTTCCCAAATTTACTACTCGATATCGCGTTTCGTGTGATCGTAAGTTAGATTTTTAAAAAATGTGAAAAAATGTTGTGTTTACGCTTACATATAGCCTTAATTTGTCATTGTTTACAATTTATTCTGGAGGTATTTAATTCAAATTGTTTAATTACAAATTCTTTAAACTGAAAATTGTGCAACTATCAAGTCTTTCAATTTGATATTCCGCGATTTTAAAGAATTAAAATAATCAGACAATTTTGTATATTTAAAATTGGAACCAAACAATGTAGAACATTTGAATCTAAAATTATTAAATTTATTATAACTGACTAAAATTGAAACCAAGCAATTTAAAATGTCTTAACCTAAAATTATTAAGGCCGTGGCTACGGGTCCCGTAATGTCGGTACAATTAGCCGGATTTTTTCGGTACAAATGGAGCTGGAAAAGGACCTATTTATACCGAAATTTCAGTACAAATAGGCTGATTTTTTTGGTACGTGTAGACTGTAGACCCTTACAATTATTAAATTAAAAGATGACTACCAAGGCTTTTTACATTAAATTTTGAAAGCTCTAATAATGCAATTAAACTGTAATTATAAAAATTTTAAAGGTAATAAATATATTATTAATAAGTATTATATCATTGTGTGACAATCAAATGACATTCAAGTGATTGGATATACATTTTTACTAAAAAATATAATTTAAGTCTAAAGAAAAATCTCTTCATTTTCACAATTCAAAATTTAAGATTTTTAAATATTATGAACCTTTAAAGATTAATAATTAAAAAAGCTTTGAAAATTATATATTTTCTAATTGGAAACTTCGAAAATAAATTAATTCAAACTTGAAGAATTTTAATGTAAGGTGAACAACTTCCTGTTGTCGGCAATTTTATCAGATGTCAAACTTATATACGTTCATTTATTTTTATAAATATTATCAAGTACGATAGGGCCTCAGGGAATGGATGCGACCCTGACATGGAAGACATCAAGCTCAATCAAGCTGTACAAACTCAAACACAAAAAAAAACTTTTCAAATACAGAATTTCACAACTTCTACTCTTTTAAAAGTAAAAATAAAAATAAAATTAAGGAATTTAGTGCCTTTTTTGCTTCCTGTTATAACTTCCAGTGTTTTTATTTCGAGAATCGAGCGTCTTTGTTGACATGTTGTGAGTTTCGTTCAGCAATGTTGGCTGCACTGGGACAGTACGTGTGATTCGTCGGAGGAACGAAGAGAAAGCAAACATTTTCGATGAATCTTTTTGCCCAGTGCGTCAAGCACAGTACTGCAAACTATCTGGCATTGTGGATCGGTTAACAACGTCCGTGTCGTCGAAATTGAGAGTACTTGTTAATCGGAGATCAATACACAGAAAATATGACACGTAAGTACCACCAAACACGTTTTATTTCTGTTTTAATTCGATTTCTAGAACGCATTCCATCAACTGCTCCGAAATCATTATTTCCCGTTTCCAAGCTTTTCTAGGCGTAGACAGTAAAAATGTATCCGAAGACTATCGTTTCACTTGATTATTAGATTCAATTTAACTCGACTATTTAATATTTTGCTAAATTATAACCCCTCAAATTTTACACACAAAAAAAGTGACATTGATAGGTTTTTCAGAATGAGGTCTGAGCCTCCATATTTTTTGTTGTAACAGCCGTTCCATCGTGGTAATAATAGCTCCCGTTTTTTTTTCAATATCACGTTAACTCTACCGAAAAATGCTAATTTACGAAGGCTATGCTTTCTCTGGTAGAAATTTTATTTATAAAGGTCCTCTCTTCAAGAAAAATCAACATGGCAGATTTATTTGGATATTTGAGATGTGGCATAATATTACACTTCTATTTTATAAATACATCGTGCTGGAATGTATTTTCTATTTTTCAGCTCGGTCAAATGATTACTTTATAGAGTAGAAAAGGATTTTTTTGTGGATAAGTGGCATTTTTTGCCATTTTTGCCATTTTAAAAGATTTTTATCATTCCATACGCTTATATCTTTGCGATCTCGATAAGAAATGAGATGTTTATCTCCAATCAAAACTCCGTCTTTTCATATTGATGTTATAAATTCTGTTCAGCGTCTGTAAAAAGAATTAAATTTTGCAGTTTTATATCGCATCGTAAAAATATTTACATTCAATTTATTGTTGATTCTTTCTGTAACCAAATGGATTTATGTTTTTAATTTCGTAATTTTTTTTTTTAATTCAAGCATATGCTAGTCACTTTTTTCATCTTACATTCCTAATTTATTTTTCCATTTTGTGAGATTGCAAGTGTAAATTATTGAATACTTTTCTTATCAATTTGAAGTCTTATTGTAAGAATAGTCAGTTTGAAGAAAATTGTCAAAAAGTGAAGCCTTTTAAGTAAAAAACTTCAAAATATACCATTTTTACATTCCCGTTATTCATAAAGAAATATTCGAAATTGAATGGTTTCTAAATTTAAACTTTCAATAAAATATATTTTCCTGAGATTAGTGAATATGATAAAAAGAAGTTTCATTTAAAGCGGTATTTATGCTGATAAAAAATATTTCATCCAATACTATAAATTTATTTTTACAAATGAAAAAACATCGTTATTTAATTTAATATTACAATTTTCACAAAAAATTAAAGCAAGCTCAAAAAACTCCCTGATATTTTACTGACCAGCAAAATTCCCTTACATTTCCAGGTTTTCCTGATCAACTTCAGATTATCAAAAACTCCCGGACTCTTTTAGGATTTTCCTGATAATTTTTCAGTTACCTGACTTGTAGCAGCCCTCAATTTTAAACATTTTAAATATTTTTGTATGAATCACGGGAATTTAAAAATGATCTATTTCAAGTCTCTTTACACTTATGTATGAAAGGAGTCGGGGAATTTTCGCTAATCTGAAGTTGATCAGGAAAACCTGGAAATGTAAGGGAATTTTGTTGGTTAGGGAAAAAACAGGGACTTTTTTTTAGCGTGATTGAATTTGTTGAAAATTTTATAATATTAACTTAAATAACTATGTTCTTTCATTTGTAGAAATAAATTTATAGTATTGGATACAATATTTTTTTATCAGTATAATTACCGATTTAAACGAAACTTTTTTTTATCATATTTACTAATCTCAGGAGAATATATTTTATTGAAAATACATATTAATATTTCTTCATAGAAAAGTAAACTTTTGTTTCGTCTTTTTTTTTTGTTATAAATGCAACTGTTTAGTTCAAAATTAATCAATTTTGGTTGAGGATTCAACTATTTGGTTCATAATGATCTTTTTTGTTGAAAATTCAAATTTTCGGGTTAAAAATTCAACTGATCGGTTCAGAATTAATGTTTTGGATGAAAATGGATATTTGTCTTTTTGGGAAATTACTCTGTTTAGGTTAAGGATTCCAATATTTTGTTAAAAATGCATCTGTTTAGTTGAAAATTCAACTATTTGATTGGAAATAAACTGCTTTGTTGAAAATCCATATTTAAGGTTTAAAATTTTAACTGCTATGTAGAATATTCATTATTTTAGGTTTAAATTTCAATTATTATGTTGAAAGTTCAACTGCATGTTTGAAAATTAACTTTTTGTTGAAAATTAATATTTGCGTTTTTCGGAAATAAATCTGCTTATGTTGGAGGATTCAACTATTTTGTAGAAAATTCAACTTTTTTTGTTGAATACAACAAAAATCGCTTTTTTTTCCTTGAAAATTCAAGTGTATTCAAACAAATTCAATCATTTTTGGTTTAAAATAAAAATATTTTTTGGTTAAATTATCACCTGTTACATTTTTTGTTGAAAATTCAACTGTGTTGAAACTTAACTTTCTTATTGAAAATTCATATTTTTTTGTTACAATTTCAGTGTTTTGTACCAAGTTTGTTATTTTAGCTTGAAATTCAACTATTTTGTAGACAATTAATCTATCTTTGTTGTTGAAATTAACTGTTTTTGGTTAAAAATAAAAATATTTTGGGATTGAAGTATTAACTATTACATTTTTTGTTGAGAACCTTCATATCCTTGATTGGAAATTTAAATATTCGTCATTTTCTTAGGAAATTATTCTACTTGGTTGAATATGCATGTTTTTCGTTGAAAATTCAACTTTTTGGTTAAAAATTCATCTATTTCGTTGCAAATGTAATATTTTTACTTGAAATGTTAGTTTTTAAAATTAAATTTAATATAGTGTACTAACATTAATTTTACTCAAAAGAATGTATTCTCCTATTTTTGTTGATGCTTATGATTGTTTCCACCAAAAAAATTTCAGGTAAATTTAGAAACAAGACTTTTTTATTAACATTATTGATCTCCTAGGTGTAAGGTTGTTTTTATACAGGAAATACCAAATTTATAACGTTCAGGGAAAATGAAAATCTGGTCAGGGAATTTCGAAAGTGGAATTTCGTAGCAACCCTGAAATTGAATACTATGAGTCCAAATGGTACATTTTAAATTTTGGTGCCTTTGGAGTTAACCTATTTTTAATTTTAATGTCAAAGGTTTTAAGAATAAACCATTCTTTTTATTAAAGTAGTCTTGTCAGAAAGTTGGGGACAGGCCAAGTTTTAATTAAAATAAAAAGTAAATGTTTTAAAATAATATATTACCAACAAAAACCAATGAGACTGTTTTCTCACGAACAGAAATATTTATGTTGTAGGCGGAAATCAACGTGAACTGGCACGTGCAAAAAATATGAAGAAAGATAAAAAAAAGGCTGCTGCCGAACAGGAAAACAACAAAGGATTAACCCTAGAACAGCGAAAACAACGGTGAGCAAAGCTTATGTTTAAATAATGAAATCAAAAGAAAAATGCATTATCAGCATAATGTAAAGGAAACAAAAAATTTTGTATTACAGAGACGCGGATCGAATGAGAGAAAAGCAGCTAAAAAAGCAGGAGGATGCGCGGGCGGGAAAAAAAGAAACGGCCACATAATTGTATGCAATTACAGAAACACCTGACGAAGTCATTACGGAAACAACTCGAATGATTATAAGTTATTATAACAAATACTATTGCGATGTTTATCAATCGTGCACAAGCAAAATTCAGCGGTTTCAACTTTAACACATTTCATAACACTCATCGTCCAAAATAAAACAAGTATAAGTCAAGACTTAGCTATCATCTCTGTGAATCCGAATCTCACGTTGCTCATGAATCGCTACATAGTTAATGCAAATGAAATTGTTACCTGTAATACAATGATCAGTAAATCATATTCGATTGTTATCATTAGTATTACAATCATAAATTATTGATATTACCTTAAGTAGTCTATTTGGAATTGTAAATTTAATTCTCAGTTACTAGGAGTATTATGTAATCAAATCGATTTACACTAAGGCAAATTACTAAAGTGGATGTACTTTAGCCAACAGATTTGGTTTGTAATAAATAGTTCAAATTTTAATATAATACCTGCTCGTTCAGATTTTATTCCTGTAATATGTAGAGGATTTTTTTAGCAGCTAAAGAATAAACACATCGGTCAGCGAAAACCTGTCAAACAGAAAAAAGTCAGAATTTCATTGGTCGGGGAAAGTCAGGGATGTCGGGAAAAATCTTGCAGAGACAAGGAATTTTTATTAGAGGCACTTTAAATGACTGTCAAGGATAATAAATTTCAAACATTAAAATTGATCTTTTTTATTCCGTTTGTAAAATATTCTCTTTTTTTTAATTTTACAAGATTAAGATTCTGGATTCTATTTCTTTTTTGCAGTTGCTTCCCCCTGACGATTGTATCTTTAATTAACAATTTTATTATTTGTTTGGAAATTCAAGAATTTTGTTGAAGGTCATGCTTTTTGGTTGAAAATTCAACTGTGTTGTAGAAAATTCGTCTTTTTGGGTTGAAAATCCATCTTGAATAAAAATGCAACGGTTTGGTTGAAAATTCATCTTTTTTAATTGAAAATTCAACTACTTGGGTAAAAGTTGACCTTCGTTAAAGGCTGCGTCTAGTCGTCTCGAAGATTAGGAGAGTTGGAAAAAGGAATGGACAAATCCAGAAAATTCGGGACGACTAACCAAGCTTGTGCAAAATATTTGACTAGTCATCCCGAATTTCGGGACGACGAGACACTTCGTTACAAAATTAATTTCTTGGATGAAAGTTCATCTCTTTAGTTGAAAATTTAACTATTTTGTTTGAAATGAGTATTTTTTCAATTAGTTTTTTAACTAAGAATGTAACTTGTCCATTTTTGGTTAAAAACTGATATTTTTTAGTTGAAAAATCCTTTTTTTTGTAAAAATGGAACTGTTTGGTTGAAATTTTTGTTTTCTTGAACATTCATATTTTCAGTTTGAAAATTCGACTGTTTTACAGAAAATTCCTTTTATGGCTGGGTAAATAATAGTTAATAATAAAAAGGTCAATTCTTGACCTTTTTTAGTTAAAAATTCAACTATTTGTTTGAAGTTTAATCTTTATTATTAAAAATGCGACAATTTGGTTTAAAATTCATCTTTGTAGGTAGAAAATTTAAGTATTTGGCTGTAAATTTAATTTTTTTGGTCGAAAAATTAGAGCATTCGTCCTTTGGAACTGAAAATGCATCGCTTTTTTTCCTTGAAAATTAAAGTGTATTCAAACAAATTCAATCATTTCTTTGAATTTTAACCATTTTTTCTTTCAAAAATCGACCATTTGGTTGAAATTTCATCTTTTTACATTAAAAATTCGGTTTTGGGGGGGGGGGGGTGAATTCAACCTTTTTGGTATAAAATAACTTTTATTTAAAATACATATTTTGGTGTTGAAAAATTCAAATGCATCTGCTTTAGATGAAAATGAATCAACATCTTTCTTGGATAATAATGCAAATGTTTGGTTGAAAATTAATCTTTGTTGAATTGAACTCTTTCGTTGATAATTTAATTACTGTATCGAAAATTTAACTATTTTGTTGAAAACTCATATTTTTGTTGATTCTGAAATATCTATTCCATTTTTAGTTGAAAATTCAACTGTTCTCCAAAAATCGTGTTATCAACTTGAAAGTGTCACTAGTTGGTTGAAAATGCAACGGTTTTTTCTTGAAGTTTAATCTATTTTTATTAAAAATTTGAACATTTGGTTTAAAATTCATCTTTGTTGGTAGAGATTCAAGTATTTGTTTAAAAATTTAACTAATTGGTTGTAATTTTAATTATGTTGTTGATTACTAAATTATTTCATTGAATAATTATATTTTTTGACGAAAATTCGTCTATTTGGACGAAAAATTCGTATTTGTGGGTTAAATGCATCTTTTTATTGTTGAAAATTCAACTGAATTTAACAAATCTG
>JAUELO010000139.1:3189612-3203556 GCA_032357855.1 Amphibolips quercusostensackenii
AGCATTATGCTGAGATTCTAAAATATTTTAAAGAGTAAAAGGGTTACTCAAATTTAAAGATAATTCACGTACTAAAAAAATTGGTTCAACTTGGAACCAGACTCTCTGAGGAATAAAAAGCAGGACATCCGATTATAATGCCTCATAATCTACAACCACTTAGACAAAAGCTACAGGTGTGAGACGCAAGACGACAGTGAAAGTGTAGTGCGATATGGAAAAGAGTGATCTTAATTACAGCGGCTGTATACAACCCACAAGGCATTCCAGCCTTCATGACTTAATCCAGCGGAACAGGCTCAGCCCTTGTCCACCTTCAAGCCCGTCAGGCATTGTACTTGGTACATTCCATGCTCGTTTATTCTGAAATCTGACAAAAGAGGACGAAAAAGGATTCTGAGTCAAGCGCAGGAGATTATTTCCTCCTTCCCCTAACTACGTCGTTAGCTCAAGAGAGTCATTCAGATTGCTGATGACATGCTTACATTGGGTGTGTTTATAAATTTCGTATCTCTTTCCCAATGGTGTCCCCCTTTTATTCTTCCTTCTGTTTTTCTCACATGAGCCGCCCATTCACACTACATTCGAGATGATAAATGGTACGATGGCACGCACAGGCTCAGCGTATGCTAATTAGATATCTAATCAATACCTCGTTTAAGTCCACTGTACACGAGCCAACTATCCCAGTGCCTTACTTATCATTACGTTACATTACCCTCATGAAACCATATCGTAATTGTTTTTTGTCCGCTCGAGATGCGAAATTGAAATGAGATCCACGCGAAGAAAAGGACTGCTATGGCGGCTACGGTTCCATCTAATGGACCTGATACAATGCGCTTATACAATGCAATTGTAAAACTATAACTGAATATTCTTTATGGAGATGTAACTGAGAATCTATGAAGTGGATTTATGAACGGAATGAGTATTTCAAATATTTAAAACACTGAACGAGAAAAACAAGCAAACTACAATTTTAGCCATGAAATCTTCACAGGGCTGCCACTCAAACTTGAAAAAAAATCCAGCCTAATTCCCGATTTTCCTGATCAAAAATGAAAATTTTCTATGTTGATTTACAAGCGTTTATAATACTAACTATTTAACACGAGCTGCTTCATTATATAAATTTTGAAAAGAATTAAACATTTCAGAAATCCAAGGTAAAATATATAACATAAATTATTGTAAACGCGAGTTCAGACTTCACAGCCTAAAATGCTCTCAAAACAGTGGAAATATTTTTTCAAGAAAATATGGAAATAATTTCTATAAAATAACATTGATTTAGGAACCAACTTCCTAAAATTCCAAGCCGAAATATATTGCATTTTCAACCAAATAGTGGAATTTTCAACCAAAAAAGATGCATTTTCAAAACCACAAAAAAAGAGATGAGTTTTCTAGCTAAAAAGTCGAATGCTTGAGAAAACATTTGACTTTTAAACCCGAAAGGATGAATTTTTTAACCAAAAACTTAACATTCACCCAAGAAAGATGAATTTTCAACCAAATAGTTGTATTTTCTACAAAAAAAAAATATTTTTCACCAAACATTTGCATTTACAACCAAATAGCTGAGCTTTCGAACAAGAGTCAATGTTGAAAAAAAGTTGAATTTCTAACCAAATAGTTAAATTTTCAATCTATGAAGATAAATCTTTAACCAAATGATCGAATTTTCAAACAAAAAAGATTAAACTTTAATAAAAAAATGTTGCATTTTCATCCAAACAGTTTAATTTACAAGCCAAAAAGATGAATCTATTAGAAGACAGTTGAATTTTCAACCAAGAAAGGTAAGTTTCCAACCAGAAAAGGTTAGTTTTGTATCAAAAGATGACTTTTAATCCAAAAGGATGAATTTTATATCCAAAAAGACAAATTTTTAATGAAAAATTGTATTTTTGGACCAAAAAATAATACTTTTCAACAAAACACTATCTCAACCCAAAATATAGTTAACTTTCAACCAACAATAACCGTAGTTAACTTTCAACCTACAAAGATGACTTTTTAATAAATAAAACTTTCAACCGAATAGTAAAATTTTTAACCGAATGAAATGAATTCAGGACGAAAAATATGATACTAGAATTTTTAACCAAAGGAGATGAATTCTGATATAGTAGACTTTTCAAATACAAAGAATTAATAACTTGCAACCAAGTAAGATGACTTTTTTGACAAAATAATTAAATTTTCACCCAAAGAGTAGAATTTCTTACCAAAAGAGATTAATTGTAAACCAAAAACATAATTGTAGACTTTTTAAATCAAAAGAATGAACTTTCAACCAAAAAATATGACTTTTCAACGAAATAGTCGAATTTTTAATAAAAAAAAGATTAATTCTGAACTAGAAATATAATAGTGGACTTTTGAATGAAAGAATTCACTTAAACCAAAAATACGACTTTTCTACCAAAAAATGAATTTTCAATCCAAAAGGATCAATTTTCTATCCAAAAGACGAATGTTGAATAAAGCAGTTGAATTTTTAAGAGGAAAATCAGACACAATATTAGCAAGACCATTTGTGTAAAAAATTATTTTTGACCAAAAAGACTCCAACATATTGTGAATAAAAAAATCAGTTATTTAAAAAAATACGCCTTTTAGTTCAAAAATAATTGTTTTTACCAATTTTCTTGTTAGGTTGGATTTTTTATTGGATTCTGTTAAATTAATTCTCAGGAAAGCGAAAAGACGTAAATAAGGGGTAAATTTCATTTAAAAAAGTGGAAAAAGGAGGAATTCTTTAGAAAAGGGAAAAAGAGAGAAATAGGAGAAAGAGTGTGAAGTCTGATAATTTAATAAATCGCAGTAAAAATTCTGCGCTAGGAATTAACTCATGTTATTTCAGAATATAAATTGAGAAGTCCCGCATGAGAAGGGCCTATTTTGACGATTGTAGTTTAAGGGATATTCGCGTTTTTATGATCCAGGATCTAAAATATAGATTTTGGATGTTCACACGTGAGCTTATGAAACTCCTCAACTTCAAATCCTTTTTTCTCGAAAAGCGGATTTTTAATTAATTTTCCAAACATTTAGAGTATCCCTAAATTATAACTTAATTATGCCAATTATTAGTAATTAATTATATAAATTTACGTAACCTATTTAATAACTATGTTAAATATCTAAAAAGGAGGTTTTCGCTCTTAAATATATAATTTTAATATATAGTATGAAAGGAACATTTAGTTTTGAACGAAACATTACCTTAAAATCTTAAATTTAAAATGATATTCGATATTTTAAAGGACGTGGTTGGTGTCACAAAGTACAATTCCAAACAAATTATTTTCGAAGACCAAAACGAGATTTATTGCAAAAGTGAAATTAAACCTAAAAAATTCACGTTTTAAAAAAAAATCGGGACTATTTCCTGATTTTTCCCCGGTGCTCAATATTCCAGGCTAATGTTTGGTTTTCCCGGTGATTTTTGAGAGTTTAAAAAGAAAGTGTATTATGAAACTTTGTAAAATTCTTCGCATCTATTTTCACATATTTTAAGATTAAAAAATGTGCGCGCTTCGGAAGTTTAAGCGCGCCTCGGGCGCACGTCTATTGGAACTCGCGCTGCGCGCTCGGTCTTTGTACTTCCTCCAAATTTGTGCACAGACCTTTTAAATTTAAAGGTCAAGGCATCGACAACTGTTATTTGGTGATTGTGAATTCTCTTTTGTTAAAGCTTCTTCGGCTTTAACGAACAAATTCTCATCACGCATCTCGTGCTTTGCACTCGATTTTGTCCAATATTTGAACTTTTCTACATTGAGTTCAACTCTATAATATCAAATGTATGTATTATTTATTTCTGTACTATGGTCTAGGACTGTTTATTCTAATATTGCACAATAAAGTACAAATTTTATTTTTCATGAGTACTTTAATATTTGTACTTCATTTTTTATTAATTTTTATTCTCAGCTACCCTAACAAATGTTTCATTTCAATAAATTTAAATTATTACAATTCATAATATGCGCTGATATTTAAAGAAATGTACTTTTATTGTCTTGATTTATAATTTAAAAAAGTGCGCATCCTATAAAAAAATTTCATTAATAAACATCTTGTTGCACTTTGTGTCGTTTTTCCAAAAAATCAATTTGTTTACTTTTAATGTTATTTTTTACGATTTAAACCAAAAATACGCATTCTACCAAAAAATAATTAATGAAAATTTGTAGATCTTTTTTGGGTAAACAACTTTTATTCATTATTTTTTTATATCTTGCATCGTTTTTCAAAAATTTAATTTTTAATTTTTAATTTTATATTTCGCGATTAAAACAAAAACTACGTGTCCCATGCAAATCGAATAATAACAAATTAGTAGTTCTTTCCTGAGTTAACAACTTTTGTTTATTTATTTTTTTCGTAGCTCGTGTCTTTTGTCCAAAAATTTAATTTTTTTATTTTTAATGTTGATTTTTAGAAATAAAACAAAAACTACGCGTCTAATCAAAAAGCAATCCATAACAAATTTGTAAATCTTTCCTAGGTGCACAATTTTTGTCCTATCATCCTTTCTCGTATATTGCATTGTTTGACCGCAAAATGAAAATCATTATATTTTGTGCGGTTAAAATTTGCATTTTTGATTTTTCAAGGAAATTCAAAAAGTTATGATAATCTTGCAGGGCTTATAAAAAGCAACGTCTTTCATGTTCTGACTATTTTCATATTATGCATCGTTTGGCTTCAAATGTTCATTTTCGTTTGTTTTTTTGAATTGTGAAAATGCTATCACTCTGATAATTTTCTTTTTATCGATAAAAGACATATCGATCAATTTTTTGACTTTGCGAGTACTATAAATATCCGCACATTGAATTTTTAAATCTTAAAAAAAATTGTCTCAAAAATTTTCAAAATGCTCTAACTTTTTGAATTTTCATCCAAAATATCTGGCTAACGAACTTGATCTTTACTTTCTAACAGTTAAAGAGTGCACTAATGGCCAATATAATAGATTCATTTTTTCAAAATTTATCGTGCTCACAGACAGACAGACATATAGACAGACACATTAGTAAAAATCTGTTTTCCGGGTTCAGGGGGTCTCAAAGCGTGGACATTTGACAAAAACCGTGGTGAGGAGAGGTCAAATTTTACACAAATCTAATACCTTCTCTGATGAGAATGTAAAAAGATGAATTATGAAGAAAAAATATTAAGTTAATATTTCAACCAAAAAAGATTTCAATATAAAATCAAAAATAGTTATTAAATTCACCTAAAAGCGAGGAATTTTCAACAAAATAGTTGAATTTTCTACCAAAAAAGATTTTTTACTAAAAAAAAATGTTTACTAAAAGAGATGAATTTTTAAAAAATTAGCTGGATTTTCAAGCTAAAAATCGAATATTTGCCGTTAACTTTGAAACAAGAAAAGATGAATTTTTACTAGAAATTCAATTTCCATCGAAGAAGGATGAATTTTCAACCAAATAGTTGAACTCTTTAACCTAACGGAAAATAGTCGCGTCTCAGGAAAAAAGTTTTCTATGATTTTAAGAATTGAAATAAAAGTCGTGTCTTATGAAAGAAAAAAAAATTTTTTTTATGAAAAAGTTTAAAACTCACGACAAATGATTATTCTAACAATAGTTTTTGTAATTGAGATTGCTCTTACTATTGTTTCTTACTAAATTTAATAAAATGGTTAAACTTTAATAAATCACGGCTTATTTTTTCGGTGAAAACCTTTCTCATAAACTTTACTGTTTCCGATTATGAAAATAAGTAAATTATCTTCAAAAAAAGTTCTTGGTTTGAAAAACTTTTTTGAAAAAAAATGTAAGAACGATTCCAGCTATCGACAAATTCACTTTAACAATTGAAAACAGCAGATTTGTAAAGAATTTATTAAAATTCAACCATTTTGCGAAAACTTAGTACGAAGTTATAGTAGCAAGAAATTAAATTGTAAAAAACATTGCTAAAATAAATGTTCCTTTTCAGTTAGAAAATGTTCTCATTAAAAATGATGTTTTTATTGAAAATTACATCAACAGTAATAGCATTTTGATTTTAGTTAAATGACATCGTTGCTGGTTTTTATAAAAGATATCGTTTTTAATTGACCCAAGTTCCTCACTGGATTCATCAGTTTTAACTTTTCTAAATTTTGTAATTAATATAATATGACATTTCAGACATGGGTAGGGACTAAAATTTAATTTAATTTATATAAATTTTAATTTAACAAAAGTTGATGTAATATAATTATATAACATAGAACACTATGCGTTCGGGGCACGGATAGGTACCAAAACTTAAATTAATTGTCCAAATGTTTTTTTTGTAATCATTAGTGAAGAATCTTAACATGAAAGCAAGAGAAAAGTTCCTTGAAAACAAGGAAAGAAGATAAATTTTAAAAAAATTTTGAAATAGGGGGAAGAGATACATTTTTATCAGACGTAATTTTTTTTCGATTAATAATATTAACTTTTACATTAATATTCTTTGTTACATAAAAGTAATAATTTTTTTAATTATAAAGGGGACCACTCAGAATGCCCTAGCTCCCATTACCTCCTGTATAAAGTACAGAAGGCGAACGATCCTCGAGTACTGGAGATTTCGAACAAGTCGATTTCTTTATCAACCTCTCACGCTCAGAGAGAAGAGCTACGAGCGTAGCTCTAAAAAATATTTTTAAGGCACTCGAATTTTACTTATAATTTTGAAAAATCATCAAAAATGTATAAAAATTGCCTTATAATCTTCTAAATTTTCCTAGGATTTTTAAGAACATTTGTTTATTCTCTTGAAACCATTCGAAATTCTTTTAAAACTTCTAAAGCTTTTTTTAAATCTTTAAAAATTTACATTTCAAAAAATCTTTAAAAGTGTAAAATTCTTTTTTAATCTCTTTAATTCTTCTTAATATTTCTTGAATTTACTCCATCTTTTTTTAATCTTACCAAATTGAAATATTTTGCTTAAAAATCTTCTACACACTTTTTCGAAATTTTAGGGAATCGTTTTAAATGTTTGAAAAACTTTTTTAAGTTTTTCTTGAAGTTCATTTTTAAAAATAAAAAGTCATTCAAAATTTTCAAACGACTCTTAATATAATTCTTTTTTTAATCTTTTCAGACCTTCTAAATCTTGTAATCTTTAAAAATTATTGAAATTTTTCCTGATTTTTTTTTAATTCAGCAAAACTGAACAAATTCTCTTAATTTTAATTTTTCGAAATAAAAAATCATTTTAATTTTTCCTAGAAAATTAAATTTTTTCTGTTTATGAAAGCTTACAAAATTCTTAACAAATCCTTACAATTTTTAATTATTTTTTAATCGTTTCAAAACCGCTGAATATCTCTTAAACTTACTTAAATTTTTTCTGAAATTATGTAATATGGCAAAATTTTGCTTTAAAATCTTTTACAGTCTTTTTAAGGCCATGTCAGCGTAACCTCAAATTTTTTTCAAACCCAACTCTTATTTAATTTCTCAAATTTTAAACTCGATATCGCGTTTCGTGTAAGCGCAAGTTGGATTTGAAAAAAACGTGAAAAGAAAATTTTGAGGTTACGTTCACATTGCCTTACAACAAACTTTAGGAAATAATTTTAAATATTTTGTAATCTTTTTCAATTTTCTGTTAGAATTCATTACAAACCAATCATCTACAATTTTCCCATGAATCTTAAGAACATTATTTTATTCCCTTGACACCCTGCAAAATTCACCTTACCTAAAAATGTTTTAAATCCAGAAAAATTAAAAAAATGGTCTCAAAGTTTTCCATACCCTTTTTCCACATATTTTGAAATCTTCGGAACTGAAAATTACTCTTTTAGAATAAAACCTAAACCATTTAAAATTTTCCTAGAAATCATGAAAAAAATAATCTCATCAAGTCTTTCATAATTGTTAAACAGCTTCTAATTTTTTTCCGAATTGTTCCAAATAAGTTTTTGCCTTTAATTTAATTTTTCTGATATCTTTGAAAATTTAAGAAAGTTTACAAATTATAGTATGGTAGCGAAATGTTAAGAACATAATTATTTCCCATTAATAAGCAATCATTTACGGTTTCAATTTTTTCTTCTTTCAATAATGTTTAGAAACATTTAGAAATAAATTTTATTATGCAGTAAAGTTATTTATTTAGAAATTTTGATATACAAAGTTGATGGTGCAGAAAATGCATAAATTAAAAATGTAACGTAATCATAGCATAATAAAGCCTTTGAGGAGACGACTTAAAAATTATTCTCTATTTAACAAAATTATAAATGTTTTAAAATTATATAAGAGGGACCACTCAGAATGCCCTAGCTCCCATTACCTCCTGCATAAAGTACAGAAGGCGAACGATCCTCGAGTACTGCAGACTTCGAGCAAGTCGATTTCTCCAGCAACCTCTCACGCTCAGAGAGAAGAGCTACGACTCATCATCGTGGCTGCACCGACTCTATTTTTGAATAGAGAGGATGTGAAGATATACTACAGAAATGATCCTGTGAAGTATGATCTTGTCTTCTCAGTGCCTCGGCGCTGGGTTTATAGCATTTTTAATTGATTTCATGTACAAGCGAGGCGTCCAGATTCCCTCTAGCGGATTCCATTCGAAGCTCTCTCCCCGCAGTGGGTGGTTGGGTGGGGAGAGCTCAGAAGACAAGTAGTATAGAAATCGTTGATAAGAAGTTCCCGATGTCGCTACAATACCCAAAGTGATATTATGTAGTGGACGAAGAAATTGAGGGAAAAACAATCTGAGACATAAAAATTGAACACTGTAGATTTAATAAGAATTTTTTTAAAACTATTTTCGTAAGATTGATATTTTTTAGAGAAGTTTAGATTTAGACGAAAAAAAAGTTCTAAAAATTTAATTTTCGTATCCATATTCAATCTGTATAATATATTGTATTTTAAAATATTCATGATATTCAAAGTGGGGAATTAAGAAGCTTATATACAGATGGACGAAAAAAATCGACTGTATATTTCTGGTTATCCACCCCCCCCCCCCTAATTTTTTCTTTTTCTGGAAAAAGACATTCTTTATTTTAGATTGACAAAGATATAAAAAACGACAGAGGGTGATAGATGTATGATACGATGAGATAGAAACTGAAATAGATAGACAAGGATTTATATTGCCAGAAAGATAGAAAATGATTGTCGGGAATAGATAAAGGATAGGATGAGATAGAGAAGAGGGTATTGAAAGATAGACGTGTACTTATACTAAAAGATAGAAAAAGATAAACGTTGACAGGTGCAAGGTACAATCAATGTTTATTTATATTAACCAAGAGATCAAAAAAGATTGACTTGAATAGGTGTAGGATACGACGAGATTCAGAATAGGAGATTAAGAAAGATAGATGTAAATTTCGATTGACAGAGTGATAGTTAAAGATAGACGTTTATAGATGAAGGACAGGATGAGATAGAGGAGAGGGAATTGCATAAAAATAGACGTAAATTTAGATTAAAAAAGAGATAGGAAAAGATAGACGTTGATAGAAGTAGGATAGGATAAGATAAAGAAGAGGGTATTGAAGAAGATAGACGGGAATTCAGATTGACAGAGATAGTGTTGCAACATCGATGCGGAAATATCGGAACTATCGATGTTTACTTTCCGATGATTAACAAAATCTCCCTAAAATATTTTCGAACTTCTGACAGTCTTATCTTTGATAAGTATTAGGCTGATATTTCAATTAGATAACTTTTAAAGCTTCGAAAAATATGTACATCTTTCTAGTAACCTTATTTTTGGATAAGTGCTAAGATGTCATTTTAAAATATAATAGGGTCATCCACAAAAATTTTCTTTGCCTTATAGTTAAGTTTTTTATAAACTTTGATTCCCAAAGAATTAAAATATGCAATTAAAAATTAATTTTATTTATTTAATAAGTTATAATAATTTATTAAAGTGATAAAATATCCACCGGAAATTTCGATTTCTCAAAAGCGCATGTGGCGCCCTCACGGCTCGAAACACGTGGTGTCACGTCACACGCCTCCAAAACCGAAGAAAATACATGGTCAATTTGAGAAAAACAATCGAAATAATTAATGATCAGCGTTTTTTGGCAAAAAGAGTTTATTTTTATGAAGTATCAATATGCCCGGATACGTGAAAACAAGTTCGAATAATTTGCCATAAGTGAGTACACTTATGATCAGTGTTTTTTTAACGAAGCGATCCAATTTCAATGTTACTGAGACTCGAGGAGTAAAAGCGAAAAAATAAATAAATCAGATGAATGACGTAAACCCACTGAAAAATTTACTTTTACATATTAAATTTATTAATTTATAATCATAATTGCTTATTCAGGCGAATCGTAACATTTATGCAATATCGGCAATATTGCATTCAGAAAACCTAACCTCACTTTTATAACAGATGCTCTTACGAATGCTTTTGTAAATACTTCTATAAACACTTCTGTAAAAATTTTATATAAAATTGATAATTATAAGATGTGTAAATACTTTATTTTATAATACTTGTTGCGTAAATAAGCGACTTGACTTTGCGAGGTTGGAGCTCACATCCCGGCATTTCATATATATATATATAATACCGTTGAACATCAGTCAATTACGAGTTTTATGTTATCAAAAAAAGCATATTTTTTGTTTCTCATATTGAAAATAAAAATATTTACTTATCGTTGAAATAATCTTCGCAACAATATACTGTTGATGTTAAAAGAGGTGGCAGGGCACATATCAGGCCGAACAATTTTGTACCATTTTTTTCGTTCGTCACCTTTGGGTATGGTAATAAATAATTTTCCTGGATTTCTGACAGAAGTATTTTTACAATGAGGCACAAAACACCAATGGTAGCACTGTTTTCTTTGCATTTTTATGAGAAAAACATGAATCGCCCGGGTTATTTACAAGCTTTTGAAGGCGTGCTACGTCACTTCAAGATGGCGAAATAGGCGCGAGAGAAATAGGATTTAAAGTGTACACGTTTTTCTTTTTCAAATATAAATTCGAAAAAAGTTTTCTTCACACTATGCTGGTATTGTTAGTGATTTTAGAGCATATACTTTGATATGCAAAAATAAAAAAAAATTAGTAGATGACCCTATTGTTTAATACATCATATGCGACATAGAGAACACAAATTTAACAAAGCAGAAAAAAATGTAAAATTGATGACAGTAAAATATGTCGATTCAGGAAAATAGATCACGGTGCCAGATCTAAAGTCAGTGGTCGATTCTGAACCAATCTATTCAGATGATTACGTTTTCCACATAGGAAAAGAAGTCGTGAAAACCTCATTTTTCAAAATCGCTAATATTTTAAAAATACACTTAGAAACAATAATTGGGAACAGTCAACCTAAACCAGCCCTCCCGAAATAATCCTTTTGTTATTTCAATATTGTTGGTAAAGAAGTTTTTTAAATAAATTTTAAATTTTAGATTTTTTGTCTTACGGTTCACATAAATTAAAAATAAAATTGAGCCAAAAAATATTTTCCAACTCAAAAAACTACTTTCTCAGTCTTTTACGCACGTTTCGGTATAGTGCGTACCTTTTCCAACATGTTTTTAAACCTAAGAACAATTATATTTAAAATCAGTGGTATTAAAAAGAACCAGAAATAAAGGAATAATTTCGTAAATTATTATAAAAATTGTACTTGAGATTAAGCAATTTAAGTTAATCAAACAATAAGATTAATTTCGACGATTAAATACAAAACATCAAAAAGAACATAAAATCAATTTAAATTTGGAATTTTCCACTCAAATTTGAGTCTAATTTAAATACCTGAAAATTGTTTTAGAAGTCTCAAAAAATTAAAGAGACTTCACTCACTTAGACTACATTTTAAATTAAGAGAAGAGAACTTTTTCGTGGTTAGGAAGGATGAACAGACATTGACAATTTAGAGATACATGAAAACAGTATGCGTAATGAGCGTTGATAAAACATGGACGAGTTTTCACTGAAACCACTGATGAGGAAACGCGCGAAACTGAATTTAAATTTCAAAATGTGAGAAATTTCGTAACTAAAAAGATAATATTATTTTATCATACTTTGATAAACTTTATTAATGTTTAGAATTTTAGTATGTAGGTTGACTGAAATTTGTTGCGAAATTGTGAAATTTGTTTATAAAAATAGACTCAATAATACGTTATTGAGAAGAGCTTTTTTAAAGTTTCACCTATATAGACTTTATTGCAACATTTACATTCAATCAGATAAATATCACCAGATAAATTTTCAATGAAATCACTGCCTTTCTTCCTTAATAAATAAGTATCTAAAGTATTTGTGTTTTTGAAATAAACATTAATATTAAATTTTTCAAGTAATCATAAATTTCATAAACGCGTTCTGTAATAATGTCACTAAGTCAAACGGATAGTTATTATGTAACTTAATGGATTAAAATTTTCTTTTCTAAACTAGATATCACTTAATTTAACAATTTTTTGACAAAATAAATTATGTGAATTGTGGTTTGAACATCTTCCAAACCAAGAAAGTTTTTTGTACTAATTGGTTAATAAAACACTATCTTTAGTTTTAATAATTTGTAAATCAAGATAGTTAATAACATTATTGATCTCACGTTCATGGGTGAAATTTATACAATCTTCAATACTATTAAACACATTCAAGAAAATTTCAATCTTGTCAGCAGGAACAATAACCAAATTGTTATCGGCATACCGTTTATATAAAATAGGTGTGAAATCTAATAATTATAGAGATCTTTTTTCAACATCTGGTAAAACTAAATCAGAAACAACTAGGGCTAAACACAGAAAAAACAAAGTGTGAATCTAACACTAATTTCAGGGTACCATTTACCCGCAAAAAAATTACTCTTGGTAGTGTGAATGGTACCACTTACATAAGGTATCGTTTCCCCTGGACTTGGGGTACAAAACGTCACCTGCTGTCAATTATTTTCACAGTTTCGCGGCAAAAACAATAGTCAATATTTTCGTACCCCAACTTCGAGCGAGATGGAATACCATCTTAAAATTAGGTGCAACGAAATTTCATCCCAGAGTTTTTACTGTGAAGGTGAACCCATAGAGCAAGCTGAAATTTGTTGATGAAATTTATTATTAAAGGAGAAAACAATTCAATTAAAAAACGTTCTGGTAGCAACAAACAATTTATTTTTTTGTTATTTGTGTTAACTTATGATTTAAAATACTTGTAAGTTTTTCTTCAATGCAATCTAAAGCAAGATCTAGTGGGATAGTGTCAAACATAGACACCGCATCTAAAGAAACTATTCAATGAGTTTTTGGTACAATAATGTTTTTTAAAATATCTTTTAAGTTCCCAACTATTTTTTGAAAATGAACAAGTGCTGATAGAAACAGGTTTCATTGCATTAATTTTCAATAGTTGGAACCATACTGGTTTTAATATTCTTGCATAAAATATCATTCGTAAGAATGTTTTTAATTGTAATGTAATAATCCTCTCTATCAGCAGCGACCATTGAGTTACCGTTATCTGATTAATAGTCTTTTTAATTTTTTAAAACTTCTCAAAAAATGTTCATGTTTTTTTAATTTGGCTCAAATTTGATTAGAGAATTCCAAATTGACATTGGTTTAATCTTCTTTTTGATGTTTTGGGTGTTCTCTTCGAAATTAATCTTATTGTTTGATTTCATCAAACTACTTAATCTCGGGTACAATTTTTATATTAATTTACGAAATTATTTATTTATTCCTTGTTTTTCTTAATGTTATTGATTTTAAATATAACTGCATTTAGGTTTAAAGACCTTTTTAAAAAGGTACGCATTGTACCGAAACGTACGTAAAGGATTGAGAAAGGAGTTTTGAATACAAATGAAATCTGAGTTGGAAAGTGTTTTTTTGGCTCAATTTTATTTTTAATTTATGTGGACCGTAAGACATGAAACAATCTA
>JAUELO010000139.1:3222586-3233762 GCA_032357855.1 Amphibolips quercusostensackenii
GTTCCAAACGAATTACCGTTGTTATTATTATCAATAAATATTGCGTAAACCGAAAGCGCGTAAGCGATAGGTCAAAATCGATTTCAGTTTCTAATGTGGATATCGTATTATAGTGTATAGTATATGCGGCACTCAAAACCCAAAAATGACATCCATTTTTACCTATCCCTTACGGTTTACGAGATAATTATTGTTAAAAATAACAATAACGGAACGTCCCCAACCGGCGAAAATTTTACACGTTCCGAAGGTTCCCAGAACGTTCCGTGTTATTAGGGTGATGATAATTTTTAATTGTTTAAATAAATTTCATGAACAAATACAGATTTTCGTCAATTTCCGACCGGCATATTTCGTTTCTTTAACGGAACCAATTTTAAATTACTTCAAAAATCCTTCGCTTATAGTATTTTATGAAACAAAAATATTTGTTTATTTCATAAACAAATTTACAACTTCACCTCTTGTCAACAAATGGAAGTTGTTTTCTGTTACGAAATCGACTGCCAATGACTCAGGAAGGACCTTATTGATTGGGACACTTTGTCAGGCGATAATATTTCTTATTTATTTGAATCAATTTTATAAACAAATACAGATTTTCTTCAATTTTCAAGCAGCTTATTTTATATTTTCAACCGAATCAATTTTAAATTATCGGCAAAATCCTTCACTTATGATACGTCATTAGTGAACAATAAGTGTTTATTTTGTAAAGAATTTTATTAACAAATTCACAACTTGACTGCTCATCAACAAATGGATGTCTTTTTTTTACGCAATGGAGTGGCAATGAATCAGAAATAACCTTAATTATTAGGAGACTTTGTCAGGCGACATCATTCGTTGTTTTGAAAGTAAATTTTATTTTTTTTAAATACAAATACATACAAATGACGAAATCGCGGATGAGTAAAATTGTTTATAAAAAAAAATTATGGCTCATTCATGAAATAATATAAGAAAGGTAAATTGCCAAGTTATTTCAGGTTAATTCCGTTGAAAAAACGAAATCTGCTGGTTCAAAATTGACAAAAATCTGTATTTATTAAACTAAGTTACACCTATTGTCGCCTCATAAAGTCTTCTAAAAGTAACGTCCTTTTTAAATCACTGACAGTCTATTTCGTAATAAAAAAAAAAACAATATCCATTTGTTGACAAGTAGTCAAGTTGTGAATTTATTTCAAAATAAAAATTATTATTGGTTGGTAAAGTATCATGATTGAAGGACTTCCTCAAGTAATTTAATAAAGATTCCGTCGAAAGAAAAGATCTGCCGGTTGAAAATTTGTATTTGTTTATCTAATTTGTTTCAGCAATGAACACTTTTATCATGTATTAAAAAATCGAGCATATTATTTATTATTTATCAATTTTGTTCAAGGGCAAAATGGCTAATATATGCATTGGAAAAATTACTCGCAAATTTCGCAAAGAAACATAATAAAGGTTTCAAGGCGAAATCAGACCGAGCTAAGAAGACCAAGGCGGATTTAAAAAAATGGTAACTAAGCATTTTTTTACCTACACCCTAAACAAAAAATAGGAAAATTATGTCAATGTATGCTCAATCTTGAAGAATCACATTCACGCATTAATTTGTCATTATATAAATAATCCATTTGTTTCAATGTTGCAACCTGCTGGATATTATTTTTCATGAGTTAACTTTCATTTGAAAAAGATGCTGAAATCGGATCAAAATTGTTCAGAAAAAAGCTTATTTTGTCCCACTGTCTTGCAGAAAATTGACATTCAAATTTGAGAGCTTCCAAATTCTGAAGATTTTATAAATTATATTTTATTTTTAATATGAAACAATTTTCTATAAAAATTCGTCTTCAAATTTACTCAATTATCAAAAATTATTATCTAAATTGAAACTTTCACTCTTTAAAAAAGTAAATAAACTTTTCTTAAAATCTAATATAATCTTTTCACGTCGAGAAATAAAATAATACAATATTGTGGATAACTGTTCTATTTCTTGTTACATCAGCTGAAATATTTTGTTTTCAAAGTCTTCGATCCCCCTGGCAATGCTGAAACGCGAAATCACGTTTTTCACCTAAAAGACTGGTAGTTTCTATACAAAATGGATTATTACGGCTATATTTAAAACGAAGGAGGGGATGATATATCACAAATTTGTCACGACGTACGTCAGGCTCTGAAGAAAACCTGCATTTTCCGGTAGCTGTTAATTCTATCGCATTATAACGGCATTCGATATTTAGCTTGATGCTAATAATATTATATTTATATGTATGTTTACACTTTACGCTGTAGTATAACGCTGCAGTAGGTACCAAAACAATTTTTAATTTTTCTACACTCTCGGCTCGAAGTAATGGAAAATATATAAGTGCATTCTGAAGCCTTTTTAAGCATCTTTAACAAAAGTGATTTTAATTTCGATTATGACCTCGGAAAATATAGTACGTTACATTTTGTTTTCTCTTAAGTATTCAGCATTTATTTTAACGAATTGTAATATCATCATATCATGAAGGGATCTCTGTGAATTTATGTCGATATCAGATAATATAATGATTGATTGATAACAATTAACGTAGTAGATAATTATATACAACAATTACAATTTTTCACGAATCGAAGTTCATTAGGTACTAAATATACATACAATTTTTATTTGTCAAGTAATAGTTAAATGCATAACGCGATGTTATAACAAGCATCATTATGCATAATATCATTATTCAATGCCAACAAGTTGAGTAATAACTCTGTGTGTGTGTGTGTATTTTTTCTCAAGTTCAATAAATTAAACCTTTTTCTTTTCACTTTTGAGTCTATCTTTGCTTCATCTTCAGAGAGAATCTAATTGATTTTTATAGTTGCTGTCTTTTTTATTTATTTAATAAATTTCACTAAATTCATTCATCAAACAGAAATGATTTTGAAAAACTTGATAAAAATTCGGTGCAAACAGTACAACTCGCCCTTTAGCTTTCCTACAGGCACCTAAATATTAAAATGCTGAATCTTTTTTTTTACAAAAAAAGAGTGTACGTAAATTTGACAATTACTTAAACGTATCAAATCGTGTTATATTGCACAGAGTACTGCAACTGTTAACAAAAAGTGGGGTTTTATACAAGTAATACAAAACTTATGACAACAAAAGTGCGTTATTAACAAACTCAATCCTTGACATAGTCAGGAATCTATAGTCAGGAATATCAAATCTGTTCCTTTAAAAAAACTGGAAGTGGAACTGCTTATTTAAAAATTAAACCGCACACAACTTGCCTGCGCTTCTCACGAATCGTCGATATTAAAAAACCGATTTCAGGGAACATAAAAAGTATCAGTAAAATTAAAATCTTCAACTCCATTTCCGACTCAAACTTTCATTTCGAAAGAGAAAATCCTAAGAAAGACGTTGTACACGCGTAAAAAGGAAATCTTATTATAATCCTTTACGATCGACAAAAATATAATTTCAAAAGCGAATATACAATAAAATAAGCGAATTTTGTTTTCTTAAACTATTACGAAGTATGTGCCTCTTTGGACATGACAATCAAAATGTTAGTTTCGCGAATAACTTAAACGTTAGGAGCGCCGATTAGTAAAACAACTAAATAAAGCAACTTAAAAACAAGGAGCGTAGAAAATAACAAAATATTTCGTACATTACGATACGAAGACTCGACTGTACCCAATCACAGGGTAAAGCTTTTAATTTTGAAAAAGGGACTGGCGCATCCGTAGGTTTTCAATTTCGCAGATAATACTTAGTCACTTATTCAATATTGTATTCGGTACTCCCTTCAACCTTTCATCCAAGATTGCAACACTAGGTGATTACAAAATACAGAATACAGTCATGAACTCGTTATTCTTAAGCGCTATTTACAATGCCATGTGATATCTAACCTGCGTTCTCGCGCCCAGTAGTTAATAGCCTAATATTCAGCTAACTTAATTATTACAGGATAATTATTTATACATAGTATAAGTATGCGTGAATGAGGGAATTTCAGACGTCTTCCTAAGACACTGGAGGTTCAGTTTAAATCAAATGAAAATTTCAATTTAAACCAAATACCCAGTTCTATATCCAACAGTGAAAAATCCTTCATTTAATTTTTACCTTCCCCACACGGAGAATGTGCAGGTAGATTGATTAACTATTCAGTAGCTATTCATGCCAAACCGATTTATAGATTATCATTCGTTCTCCCTAAACAATAAGAAAAAACTATGAAATCTAAAAATACGTCGGAAACAGTAACCAAATTAGAGAGAGAAAGAGAGAGAGAGATAGAGATAGAGAGAAAAGTGGAGACCTAACATCTACGTTATTGCGTTTACGAATCGTGCTACATAAGAGAAAAATGTACAAATCCACTTTTTCACAAACTGCTAGCCAAGATTGACGATTAGAAATACTGTATCAATGCTTCGAACACATTTAGGTACTTAAGAGAAACTAGTCTCTCGAAATAATAAGCAAGGCTAGTTGCTCTATTGAACACTTTTCAAATGCGAACACGACGTATACGACTTACTGAAACGTAAAAGTAACCAAGTTCGGTACTGAACCTCTGAACCTAAAAGTATGAACAGTTCCAATCGTAATCTGAACTGGCACTATCGATCCCCAAGTTTTTCACAGAGTTCAAGTCGTAAATCGAATTTAAAGGTAGATAAATGACAGGTTGGTATCTGTTAAAACTGTTCCGATGATGAAATTTAAAATTCGCTGCTTCATGCTGCGCCCTATCTAGAAGAAAGATTCCTTGTCACTACAAGTTCTGGAAACTTAGTTGTTAAGAAGGAGGGATATCGATAGTACGTGATTCGTTTCCCAAAAGCAGTCGCAGCCTTTTAATGGGATATGGTGCTGGAGGATTAAAATCAGGCTCGCGCCGTTTGTGTCGCCTTTCTCGATTCTTATGCTTTTTTCGCCGTCTCGTGTCATTTACACCTCCAAGGTCGACGACTTCGTACTCGGGTTCGTAACTATCCTCGCTGAGACTCGTACCCGACTCTGCCATATCTTCCACTACAGGAGATCGCTTCATGCGCAAAGTCAATTTCAATCTTCCGCTTGTTCGTTCCGGGGTTGTTGGATAAACAGGACATTGTGAACTGGTAGTTTGCCACTGACAGCTTGGCAGTGTAGGCGACTTTCGAGAATCCTTTTCAGTCTGGATGATCATTCTGTACATACAAAAAACGAGATGGTTAATGATAATGTTGGGATATTTATCAAAGTTTCTTCCCAAAAGGTATTGAGTTTAAGTTTTCCGAGCTCAATATTAAACCATTTTTACTGTTGATTCAGGGTTGCCACAGGTCAGCGAATTCCAGCAAGTCAGCCAGTTTAAAATTAGTCAGGGAATTTTTCGATAAACTGAAGTTTAGGGGTCGTCCACCACGCAAATACCGTAAGATTTGCTCGGAACTCCCTCCTCCCCCCGCACAAAAATTAAGATTTTTCAACTTACGGAATGAACATACATATACATTCTGTTAATTAAAGAAACGTGAAACCCTAATGAAATTATATGTTTAAAAAAGAAAATGTGTTAAGGGGTTATATCTAGTAATGTTACGGGATTTTCAAGACTTTTTTTTAGCCATGTTGATCAAATTTTATTGAAATGGTCTTGAAAGGATCGATTACTACATACTTGTAGATACTTTTTTATTAAGAATTTTTGAAAAATGAGGGAAATATATCCGCTGCCGCAAAACACGTTTTTTTATTATAACTTGCGGTGAGCATGATAACTCTGAAACGGATTATCTGAAATAAAAAAACAAACAAAATTCCATTAGTATATTCCTATATGGAGTTTTTAAGCAAAAAATTTAGCCAAATTTATATTTTAAAAAAATGGCAACGATGTTTCCAAAAATTTCGACTTATGAGGTTCCAAAAATTCGTATTTTGGCCCAAAAAAAGAAAGAAATTTTGGTCCAAATGAAAATATCTTCGTTCAAGAACTCCGCATAGCAATATACTAATAAAAGCTTGTTAGTTTTTTTATTTCAGATAATCCGTTCCAGAATTATCATGCTCACCGCAAGTAATAATAAGAACAACGTGTTTTGCGGCAGCAGCCATATTTCCCCCAGTTTTCAACATTTTTTAATGAAAAAGTACCTACAAATACGTACACAGTAATTGATCCTCTGTAGTTCATTTCAATAAAATTTGGTCAACATGGCTAAAAATTTTTTTTGTAAATTCCATTAACATAACTAGATATAATCACCACTTAATATCAATTTTGCTAGAAGTAAAAATCATTCCTTTTTGTTGAAAATTCAGTTATTTTTTCTTTTTGTTTAAAAATTCGTAAATTTTTGTACAAAACTTACATGGAACTTCATCTTTCCAGTTAAAAATTCATTTCTTTGGTTTGAAATTCAATTACTGATTTATTGGAATAGAAGTTTCTAATGTGTCCCCTAAAGGGTTTACACTTTCCTTGTACCTTCTCCCCTATGCTTCTACACATCCCCCATACACTTGGTGGCGGGAGGGGGACCTACAAGTTAAGGTGGATTGCGAACCACCAAGAGCAACAACAGCTTTAAGTACTTAGAGAACCTTTTTCTCTAAAGGTACCGGTCCCACGACTCTTCGGAGATGAACACAACTCCATTGCTAGGTGCTCACTGCATGGGCCGCCGAGGCTCTTTTCTAGAGTGCGAGGCGGAAATCGAATCCGCAAACCATTCTACTTTTGGTTGTAAATTTATCTTTTTAGTTGAAAATGCATGTATTTGGTTGATAATTTATGTTTTTGGTTAAAGATTTATCATTTTATTTCAAAATTCATTTGTTTTGGTTGAAAATTTAGCTACTGTTTTGTTGTTGAAAAATCCTATTATCATTTTAAAAATTAAACTGTTTAATAGAAAATTCGTCTTTTTGACATGAAAAAATTATTCCATTCTTGATTGAAAATTTATCTTTTTAATTGAAAATTCATTTCTTTTGATCTTTTTTTTAGATGAAAATTCAACTTTTTCCCAAAGTTTTTGTGTTGTTGAAAATTCATACTTTCGGTTTGAAAACGTAACTGTTTTGCAGAAAACTCGTATTTTTTGGCTTGAAAATTCAACATTTTGGATGACATATTTTTTCTTTACTGACAGAAAAATATTTCTTGGTTGAAAATCCAGGTACTTTGTTGAAGGTTGAACTATTTTTTTCAATTCATCTTTTTTATACTTGAAAGAAAATATTACAACAGCCACAAACAATTTTAAAAAATGTCCAGGAAAAAGTCAGGGAAAGTCAGGGGATTTCGAAATTAGGATTTTGTAGCAATCCTGTTCATTAAATAAGATCACAAAATCTCGACGGGCTGATCTCTCTTGAAGTCTGGTGTCCACGTCTTCATGAAAACTTTGAAATCTTTTTTAATCTTTGCGAAATACAGTAGAGTTCCGTTTATTTTAAGGAACACTTATTTAGAAGGTTCACTCGGTTATTTTAAGTGGCGCAGTTTCGTCACCTCCCACCATCGACATATAAAAATGGACCAATAACGCTGTGGGGAGCACTGAAATGGGCTTTCAACAGAGAGAAAACATTTGAGAGGTAAACCTGTCTCTTTCTAGATAAAGCTGACTGGTCGAGAGCATTTTCGATGGGTGATGCTTGATGAAGCACAGGACCGCGCTTTGTAGCGCGAATGCCCCAATAATGTGACGTTTATTGTGCCTTTTAGAGTTTATTTAATTATAATTTGGTGCAAATAAATATTAAAAATGGTGGTGGCCTGTGCAGTTTGTGGTCCTTGCAGAAATGTTTATGCAAGGATATGTTTCCATACGTAAGTAAAGTTCTTGAATACAAACCGAAAATGTAACAACAAAAACATATCCTCAAAATATTAGAGTATTGTACCTGTGTATTACAATTTTTTTATATTGTGTAGAAATATTGTAAATTATATTTTATGTTATTCTATCGTTAGGTTTCCATTATAATATGAGAAAAAAATAGAAGCCTGGTGTTCTGCAATGAATTTGCCTAGAGAACGAGCATCAAAGAATTGGAGACTTTGCAGCGTGCAATACGCGGGACCTCCGATTTACTTGACACAGTCCTGGAATAGATAAAAGCAGATCTACCTCTCAAATATTTTCTCTCTCTCTCTCTCTCTCTCTCTAAAGTCCATTTCCGTTCTCCACACAGCGTTATCAGTCCATTTCTATATTTCGATGAAAAATTCGTTGTCCCTTACGAGTTCCACTTGACAGGTGAAATTGATACTTCGGCCGACAGGTCGCGCCAAGGTAGTCCTCTGCCACAAAAGCAATGAGTCATATAGGGAAGTTATTGATTAATTAAAATTAAAAATATTTCCGATTATTTCAGTTCACAAAATTAACATTGTTCATTCTTTGATGAGTTATTAATATTTAAAAAATGTTAAATTTATTAACTTCTAAAAAAAATTATTTAAAAAAATATGTTTTAAAAGTGCTGTACAAGGTGTCCCAGACTCAAGTGTCCGGACTTATATAGTTGTATAAAAATTAAAAAAATTAAACGAAAATTCCTTTTCAAATATTAGTTGAAGTTTTAGTTTTTGAGTTATTAAGTATATAAGCTGGACCAATCAGGAGCGCAATATGTGTACGTGAGCAGAAGTCCAAAATAGTGTTAGTGAAGTGAAAGCCGAGGTGGGGTTTGCGACAGTCAGTACACTACGTTCGACTGCCGCTCACGTACGCGTATTGCGCTCCTGATTGGTCCAGCTTGAATACTTAATAACTCGAAAACTTAAACTTCAACTGATTTTTGGAAAAGGAATTTTCGCTTTATTTTTTTAATTTCTATACAGCTATATAAGTTTGGACTCTTTAGGCTAGGACAGCCTGTATTTAGGAAACTGCAATAATTTTTTTAATCATGCAAAAAATTGATTTAAAAATATTTATATTTAATTAATTCTAAAGTTATTAATAAATTAAGAAACATTTTGGTATTTCTGATATTTAAACTACAATGAGTTGAGATAAACACAGTATAATTACTTAGGGGTCGTTTGTAAACTATGTTACCAATTTTCTACTATTCTCCCCCTCCCCTCCTACTTCTGCAAACAGAGAAAATAGAGTGATTTTTCAAGAGAAAAAGACTTTCGTCTAAGAAGATGAATTTTCAAGCCAAAAAGGCGAATTTGCAACAACAACAAATTATATTTTAACCAAAAACTTGCATCAAGAACCAATTTGTTGAACTTTAAAGAAAAATAAAAGAATTTTTAAGCAATTAGTTGAACATGAATTTTTAATCCAAAAGACGAAGTTTTAATAAAACAGTTTGAGTTTTGACTGAAAAATATGACCATCAAAATAATTTAATTTTTAACTCGCGAAGGTCGATTTTCAACTAAATAATCAAAATTTCAAACAAAAAAGATTAAAATTCAATCGTAAACAGTTACATTTCCAACCAAAAAATAAACAAAATTTTTAACAAAATATATTAATTTTTTAATAAACAGTTAAATTTTTAATTTATAAATAATAAGTTCTGAAAAAAAAAAAATAGTTGAAATTCAAGATGCAAAAATTAATTTATAAAAAAAAAATAATTTTAAACAAAAGAGTTACATTTTTATTCATAGAGTTTATTAAAAAAAAAAAGAATTCTAAACGAATTAGTTTAACTTTTAACCAAATAATTGAATTTTTAACAAAAAAATATAATATTTTAATCAAATAGTTAAATTTTTAACCAAAAAGATGAATTTTCCATCAACAAGATTAAGTTTCTCAAATTCGGAAATACGATTTTTCAACAAAATGTTTATTTTTTACAAAATAATTAAATTTTTATAAAAATAGTTTAATTTCTAATCAAATATTCAAATTTTGAAACAAAAACGGTTAAAATTCAACTGGAAACAGTCGAATTTTTGAGTCAAAGAAAAGAATTTTTAACCGAAAATTAATTTCCAACCAAGAATTTTCTACCAAAAGACGATTTTGCAACCAGTTTAATTTAAAGAACAAAACTTTTTTTAAATAATTAAATTTTTAACCAATTAGATGAACTTTTAATAGTGAAAGATCAATTTTAAACCAAATTTTTCAATTTTCAACTAAAAAATATATTTCTTTAAACTAAAGATGGAGTCGTCAAATTTTAAGTTATAAAATTTAATTTCAACGCAAAAAAGATGCATTTTTTAGGTAAAGGCGAATTTTAAACAAATTACATAAAATTTCAACAAAATAGATAAATAGTTGAATCAAAAAACAAAAAGAAAGAATTTCGAACAAACAATATAATTTTTTTTCATAACAACAAAATTTCAACAAATTACAATAATTTTATACTAAAAAGTAGAATTTTTAACTTATAAATGATAAATACACAACCAAAAATGGAATAATTGAATTTTAAGATAAAAAAATAAATATTAAAAAAAAATAATGTTAAACAAAAAAGTTCAATTCACAATTAAAGAGTTGAAACTCAAAAAAATTAATTAAAAAAAATACTTCAACTTTCAATTAAGCAGTTAAATTTTCAAAAAAAAAGAATTTTTAACAAAAATTGTAAATTTCCTACTAAAAATTTTCTACCAAAAAAGAAGAATTTTTAACAAATTTATTGAATTTTGAATAAAGAGAAAAGATCGAATTATCTACAAAATAGTTGATTCTTAAGCCCTCAAATATAATTTATAAAAAAGTTTATTTTCCACCAAATGATTAATTTCTCATAAAAGTAATTTAATTTTGTATCAAATAGTTGCATTTTTACCCAAAAATATGAATTAAAAGAAAATTTTAACGAAATAGTGGAATTTTCTAGCTGAAAATTCTCAGGCAATTCTCCAGCAATAAAAAACTTATTCACAGAAAAAAATGGTTAAATTTCCAATCAAAAAGAAGAATTTCAAACTAAAATGATAAATCTTTTAAAAAAATGAATTTTTCACAAAAAAGTTAAAGATTTAACCTAAAAGATGATTTTTTAACCAAGAAGATTAATTTCCTAAAAATGGGATAGTCAAATTTTCAAGCAAAAAGATGAATCTTCAACCCAAAAAATTAATTTTTTACAAAGAAGCTCAATTTTAATTTAAGAATTTGAGTTTTGGACCAAACAGATGCCTTTTAAAAAAAATTGTTGCATTTTTAACAAAATTATTAAATT
>JAUELO010000139.1:3236081-3247493 GCA_032357855.1 Amphibolips quercusostensackenii
GTCGCCGATCCAGAGACTGCATTAGCTTGTTGCCGATGATTTTCTTGTGAAGAATTCTCTTCGTTATTCAACATCGTTTGTTGCTGAGTAATGTCCGAGAATCGACATCCCTGTGCGATAAGCTCAGCATCATACTTAGTGAGGCCTTTTCTTCTTTCTTTCATACAATTCGACTGATGTGTTACCGCCGCATTTCCCACCAATAATCCATTTTTCTCAGTGAGGGTGCCATCCATTTGTTGCTGCTTGTTTCTGTTCACAGGTTGCTGTCTGTGCTTTGTTCGGTTGATGCGATTATCGGTTTCCCGGAGGCGATAACCTTAAATCAATAAAAATTGGTTTTGTTATTATTTTTCCTTTCACAATAAATAATACTAATTTTAACTTTTTTTAAAAACTATTTTACTTACCGGACGACTGATCTTCACCAGGCTTTTGGCTAGCGAATGCGCCCGTTCCGCGCCTTTCACATGTTTCGCATTCACAGTAGCAGTTTCCGTCCCCAAAAAAGTCCTCGCCGTAGAAACAAGTAATTTCTTCTCCAGCTTCAATATCCCGTAGGACTTTTACGCAAGCTGTATCGCGACCAGTTGCTACAAACTAAAAGATACATTCTTAGACCAATTTTCTTTTTAGACTTACAAATCTAAAATCAATTTGGTTTTGTAATTACTTTGCAATTGGCTCTGCAATCATGGTTAATGTAAGCTGCTGGACCCAACCAGAGTTGAGCGCAGTTTTTCCTACAGCTAAACATTACTGAAAAGTCATTTTTCCCAGGATGCAGCAAAGCAGCTTCCTCCTACAAAGTAAGAAATGAATATTTAGAATTTATCGACTTCATGCTGATCAAAAAAAGTAATTCTATGACAGGTAGATACCTTTTCAGAAAGTTCAGCAATGCATCCTACAAGACAGGGAATTTGTTCGTGCTTCAACCACTTACGAGTTGCACTTATTTTTGCACCCTTTTGACCTTCTAAGGAATATCTATAACAAGCCTCTATGGCGAATCCAGAGTCCTTGTCAAAAACTCTCAAATAACGATAAATCTAAAAAGAAAAAATATTCAGATAATATGATAAACTAAAAAAAAAAAAAAAAAAAAAAAAAAAAAGAAAAAAAAAAAAAAAAGAGGAAATCAAGGGGTTTGGCCATTCTTAAAATCTGGTGTACAAGCCTTCGTGAAATCTTTGTAAAATCATTGCAATTTTTGTGATATTATTTAAATGTTTGCGAAATAATTTGAAATATAAGAAATCTTTGTGAAGTCTTCAAGGTGTCAAGCTGACCCGGAATTCGAGATAGGGAATTTTATTTAACTAGGGAAAAACGTGAATTTTATTGAGGATCGGGAATTTTGTTCTTTCATAGAAAAATCGACCATTCTTTTTATTGTTTAGTCGAGGATCAGAGAGAGGAAAGTCAGACTGTTCCAAGCATAATACCATCAAAGTTAATTGATCTTGATTATATGTTCTAATAGTGGGTAAAAGTATTTTTTTTTGTGGTGAATATTAATGTAAAATTAGAAAATAAAAACAAAACTTTTTTTAAGCGATCGAAAAAACCAGTTTTTTATATTGTGTTAGCTGCACATTTTTATGAACAAATTTTAGCATGTCTGAAATACCTTTAGCTTTAATTGAAGGAACATGCCATTCTTTTGCTATCATGTAAAAAGAAATTAATGACTTCAAAATTGTGAATTTGGCCTTTTTGAATAATGTTTGTATCGTTCAAACCACGACTTTTTTTGTATGATAGCAAAATAATGACATGTTCCGTCGATTCAAGCTGAAAAAATGTCAGGCAAGACATTTAAAAAAAAATTTTAATGCGCAGTGCACACAATCCAAAAAAAAACGTTTGTTTTTTAACTTCTAATTTTATATTACATATTATTCACTACCAAAAACTGCACCTATCAAAAATTCAATATACTTTTTTTACCCATAGGGATTTTTTTAAATTTCAAATCTATACACAGAACATAAGATATTATCCGACCGAATTTAAATTTGGAGGTCTTACTATTGTTGGGCATAATACATATATACAATTTATTCTCATAAATAAACTAACAGCTATCTAAATTGAGGGATCGGATTTTAATTTCTACCCGATATATCTGGATGTCAAATTGTATTACGCATCTTTTTTCCTCAAGACAAAAAGTTATAACTTTTTTAGTTTTCAAATTAAAGTGAAAAAACTGTTTAAAAAAAAATCGATTTTAATCCGTTATTCACTTCAACTGGCACTCTGTTCGTCAGTTTTTGGATTTTTTAAACGAAATTTTTAGCGCATGTGCTTCAGGGTGTCCTTCCATTGATAGAGTAACAGGAATTCAGAAAGGTATTTTTGAAAAAATTGTATTAATTTTTTTTCTGATGCTCGGCGTGAATGGGACTTTTGTAGACTGTAAAAAAAGATTTGTGTAAAATTATAAAGTTTCGGAAAATTAAATATTGTTTCATTGTAAATTTCGCACCCTCGTAGGGAACTTTAGGTTCAGTGAAGGGCAAATTCAGTCGCAACATGTATACCATGGGTCGGTAAAATCACAGTCCTAGAATTGAAAATTACATCGAGCTTTTTAATTTTACCCTGGCGGAAACTGCAAGATATTGGATTTATAATTAATTAAAAATTTAGCATAATTAATCAAATAATATGTGAATATGCAAGCGGCTCTCGTTTTCGTTACTTATCGAGGCGTTCGTCCTCTAATTTTGGAGCCTTTTCGTGGTTGATAAGAGGAAATGGACAACTATATTCAACTTTGTTGACAGCTTGCACACAAAAACAGATAAAATTTGAGCTATTCCTATTATGCCTTTTACATTTTCTGCTATTGGAACAGAAAAAATTCCGCTCTTCAAAATATATATTTTAGTTACGAAATATAAACTCCAAAAAATTATCCATAGTATCTTATGTACTTTAGATAAGTGGTAACGCGTCCGGCTTGTGTGTCTTCAATCTCCATGGAATTGTGCTACTTTTGAGCTTCTAGTTTTCAAATTATGTAGTGTAATAACTTTTCTTTCATTTAATTTTTTCACAGAATAAATTTTACTTTTTCGCATGTAAAATTACCGACCAAATTGAAATATCACAACATCTGTAATTGCAAAATTCATCGCTAGGTGGGCTTTTACCGAATTTCGAAAACTTACTCCGACACAAGAGGTCCCTTTTATTTACATCGACCAGCGATGTAAATTTCAATTGCTTACAGTGTAACTTCTGGCGTTTGGTTCATAGAAAGAAATTTTGAGCAAACAAAGACTTTTCGTGACAAAAATTCGGACAAAATCATGATAAAGTTTTTTGGAAAGTTTCAGATCCAAATATTTTAGGAGTAGTTATGATTTTAGTTAATATTTTTCTTTTAAAATACGATATTAATTAAATTTCTTAGTGAATAACAATTTAACAAAAGTGAGTTGACAAAACATTTATGAATTTTATTCAATTTTTTATGTATTTTCCTGTAGTGCACTCGAAAACTCCAGCGCTGATACTAAATAAAATCATAACTAATCCTAAACTATTAAATATTTTCATCTGAAAATTTCTAAAAAAAAACCTTATCACACTTTTCTCAGAATTTTTGTGGCGAGAAGGCTTTACTTGCTGACAATTGCCTCGATAAACGAAACTCTACAAGTTACAAAAGTCCGATTCACGCCGAGCATCAGAAAAAAATAAACAATTTTTCAATATGTTTTTGATTTCCTGTCACGCTATCAATCAAAGGACACCCTAAAGCGCATTCCCAAATAATTTAAATACAAAATTCCAAAAACTGACGAACAAACCGAAATGATTTGAAATGCAGCAAATTTTTTTTATAATAATGGTGATACGTTGGTGCGATTCTGTAGAAATTTACTTTTAAAATGATCCTAAGAACACTGGAAAAGGTTTATTATATTAAACTTCAGTTAAATTTTCAGAAAGTCTGCGTCTAGTTCTCTTGAAAAGCTGAAAGAGTTAGAAAAGGGGATGGACTAGTCCCGAAAATTCGCTCTCCGGAAAATGGGTCTTTCCTGAAAATTCCGGACGAATAGCCCACCTTCTAAAAAATATTTTACTGATCCCGAATTTCGAAATGATGAGGCATTTCGATTCATAAAACATTGAAAATGTCACTGTTATTGTAATCTCTTTTTTTTTAAATTGACGAAATTACTTATCATGGCTCATTTGATTGAAAATGCCGATAGCTTCAGCCTGTTTAGGAGAAAAAAAAGTAACTCATATAATTACCATTAAAAGAATTCAAGTAATTACCGATAAACAGACGGTGTCATACTCGTGATCGGTAATGTAGTTTCGATTAATATTTATCACTTATCACTTCAGTCTGTGAATGAGGATACGTATGGCACGTGTCAATAAACAATTGCCAACTTACAAAAAGTCTTTTGAAATATTTGCGAAATCTTTGCTTGTGAAATCTTCTGAGATTCTGAAGTCTTTTGAAACCTTTGAGATCCTTGTGAAATCTTTTAAATATTGCGAAATCTTTGAAATCCTACGGAAACCTTGAAATATGGTGTAATTTATGCCAGGGATATGCCACTGTATATCCTGTATCTTGAAAAATGGTATGCTGTGGTTTGTCCACAACTGGCGCTTCGATCGTCACTTTATCCGTAATTTTTTAAGGGATTGAATAAAATAGAACAAATTAAATAATTTATAAGAAAACTTATTTCAAGAAACTTGAATATATTTGAAATTTTATAAAAATAAAACATATTCTCTGGAATGCACTAGAAAAGAAGCGAGCAGAGTGACGATCACAGCGCCATATCGTACACGTGAATTTCAATTGAATCACGGATTTAGTTCTGACCTTGACTTAAAATGAAATTCACCGAAACATAAACATCAGGGCCGTATCGCAACATGACGCAGTTATCCAGTTAGGCCGTTGGGGTACTGCGCTTTATCGCTATGATACTCTCATGTGATGCATGAGTGACCACGGCACATTTCCTCGCGTCTCTTCTCATCCGAAACCGCCGCTGCGGCGTAATTGTTGAAACGCACGAATCGAAATTGTTACAATTAAAATTCGCGTATATTACTTTTTCTCGCCACAGGCACGATATTTAAGAATGACGTGGTATTCCTCTGCTGTATACCCAAAAGTTGAGTGACGAGTGGTCAACCCCTCGAAGGAAAATGAATTTTAGACAATGTAGTCTTCTTGTACAACACTTACATGTTCCTTTAAGTTTCCCTGCTGTTGTTTCGACTTTGTGTGTGGAAGTCGAGCGCCCCAGTCTCCACCCATTAATTTCTTATACGTTTTCTCGTAATTTTGGGTCTGAATGAACTCCTTGATAATCTTGCGAAGCTCTTCCTTGTTTGCCTTCAAAGGCCTGTACCTGTTGAGTAAAGAAAACAACATTCAGAGTTATGTTCAGGCTGCATTGAAAAATATTTTAATGAATTAGAATATTTCGTGAAGTCGTGGACACTTTTGAAATGAAACAGAATTTACCTGATGTTCATCTTATGTGTGGTGAATCCCAAGTACGGATCCAATATGAGGGAAGTAGCTAGGTCATCGTTATCAGAAAGTTCTTTGGGCGTCATACCCCCGCCGTTGGTACCTACATTAGGCTGCATTTTGGTACTAACAGTGCCGCCTAGTCTCCGCTCCTGCTTTCTCGCTACAGCTGCCGAGCCCTGAACCGACAGGCAGTCTACCACCATTCTGCAATCTTTGCATTTACTAAAAATAAAACAAATTTTCAAGACTTTTTCAGTCGGTTCTACTGAATCAAAATTTACACGTAAAGAAACAGCTCGCTTTAAAAACATATTTTTGGCAATTCAAAAATTAAATTAAGAACATATGAAGATACATAGGGATAAAGTTGAAGGTTGAAAAAGCAATTAGGGTAGGGTAAAAAGTTCGTGTTGTAAAAATAATTAAAGTTGTTTTATTTATTTCATTTTCTTACTAAGTGCACTCTAAAAATCAATCAAAATTTACTGCTGCAGACACAATCTAAAAAGTCTCGAAAAATAAACCTTTACACATTTACACCTAAGACTTCGTGCTAAAAACCGCCCTAACACAAAAATTGAATTTTTTTAATAAAGCCTTTAAACTATATGACATGAAGGTACTGTACTCTAATTCATTAACACCCAAATTTTAACATAAATAAAATAAATCCATAATTTAAATAGAATGTTTAGAATGATTCCTTCTAAACCCTACTTAATGATTTATTATTTCGTTTTAAATACGAATATTTTTTTAAATATAAGAGAATAGAACACAATAAAATTATTCAAAAAGAGATACAAATTGCATTTTGCATTTACTTTCGTTTTAGATGCAGAGGGACGATTAAATTATTTTTACAATTAAAAAGTGGATACAAAATAATAAAATTTATTACTATGTTGAAAAAAGATGCAATAAAAAGTTTAACAGACTTACAAATGTGAAAATTCTTGCACATTTTTTTAATGTTCGAATTTTTAAAGTTTTCTAAACTCTTTTTCAAGGAAATTATAGAAATCCGTATTAAAAATATAATTTTTTTTTTTACTTTTTGCGTGTAAAACAGTTGTTTTCAGCATTTAAAAAATTGTTTAAATGGATATAAAGTAGATAGTAGAGATTATGGATAATTTTAAAATGATGTGTTTATAAACAGGGTAAAAAGGGAAATGAGTAAAATGTGAGGTTAGGTTAGTAAAAGTGTAAATAAAAAGGATTATCGTAACTGTTCGTAACGTCTAGTCAAGCACTTCTTCTATCTTCCCTTAGAAATAGATTTAAAGTAAAACAATAATGAAAATATGACATAATTTTTTTTAATTATATAATATTGCAAAATTACAATTAAAATAAGTATTCTTAAAAAACACAAGATTATTTCTTGCCTGTAAGTTTGAACATCTTCATATCTAGTTTTTTTTTAAGTAATGCAAAGTAGACTTATTTTCAAAAACTTCTATCAGTCTACTACAATTAATTTCAATAAAACTAAAGACGCCTTTGAGAAGACAAAACAAAACATTATGGACTGAGTTTTTGAAAGTGATTTTGAATAAAACTGATAAAAATAAAATTTTAAAACATCCAAATTGAAACTATTTGCGTGCAATATAGTTTTTTCAGAGGGTACCATTTTTTAATAGGTAAGAAGCATGCAGCAGAGGCTGGATCATTTAAAAATCGTGTGTTTATAAAAAAGATAAAAAGGGAAACGAGTAAAATGTCAGGTTAGGTTGGTAAAAATGTAAATAAGGGAGGATTCTCGTAACAGATCGTAACTTCTAGTTAAGCATTTTTTTTTATCTTGCCTCAGAAATAATTTTAATTAAAAACAATAATAAAAAATAGCACTTTTTAAATTAGATAATATTACATGATAATTACAATAAAATAAGTATTCTCACAAAATACAAGATTACTTCTTGCCCGCTAGGTTGACCATCTTTATATCTGCACTGTAAAAAAAGTAAAACTAAAAAAAACAATTAGTTGTAATTTAACTTGTGCGTAATAAATTTGCAAGTGGAATTTCAAATAAAAATACATACGTAATTTCACTTCTTGTATCAGTGTGAAAAACAAGGAAATGATATTATTACTATCTGCTGTCAAATGACTACGTTGAGCATTGGAAACTATTTGGGTCACATGTAACGTATCAAATTTACATTAACCTGTAAATTGATTGCCGATTGTAAAACTACAAAATGGGAAAGAATTAAACATGGTTTTCTCACTTGACAAACTGTAATTCAGGAAAACTTTGTGGCGTAGCGGAAAAAGCTGAACGCCTCAATAAAACCTGTCAATCCAACAAATAAAGTTATTCATCCCTAAAATATCACAAGAATATTCTATACTGTGTCTTTTCTTTGAATTTATGAAAGTATAAACCGTCTTGAAAGTAATATTTTAACAATCTATAATTTTGCTCTTTTTATGTTATGTTTTTAAAGTGAATCCCATTACAAATGGGTTGTAAATTCACACTTGTTCATAAAAATACATGAAAAATTGTAGGTTAACTACGTTACAGGTGACCTGAAAATTTTCCAACGTTTAACGTGGTAATATTATTTCCACTTTTTTTACAGTGTAGTTTTTAAAATTATGCAAAATACATTTATGTGCAATAACTTCTATCAATTTGCTACAATTACATTCAATAAGACCAAATACGTATTTGAGAAGACAAAAAAAACTGTTATGGACTAGTTCTCAAGTTTTAGAAAGTTCCATTCAATAAAACTAATGAAAATAAAGGTTCAAATCATCAAAATCAAAACTATTAGCGTGCAATATACTTTTTCAAAATTTAAAATTTTTTTAATAGATATGAAGCAGACCGCAGGAATCGCGGATAATTTTTAAATTATGTGTTTATAAAAAGGAAAACGAGTACAATTTAAGGTTAGGTTAGGAAAAATGCAAATAAGGGAGGGTTCTCGTAACTTAGTCAAGCATTTCTTGAACCCGTTTAACCTATTCCTCGGAAATATTTTTTAATAGAAAGAATCATAATGAAACATAACTTTTTTTCGAAATTGTAGAATATTACATGATAATTACAATAAAAGAAATATTCTCACAAAAGACGATATTATTTCTTGTCAGCTACGTTTAACATGATACTTTTTGAACTCATTCTAAACATTATCTAATGTCAAAGGTCAACATTTAAAACTATTATTAATTAATGAAAATAACAGTAAATACTACAAGTAAATGATAAATTCCGAAATTGTAAGTAAATATTAAACTAAAGATTCTTATCAAGCTACTTAATCAACGTCATCTGCTCCAGAAAAAGGGGCTTTTAATTATGAAATAGGATTCATAAATATCTTGTAACTTATAACACAAAAACATCACAGGCTTGTGAAAAAAGGATCACAAATTAGATTGACATATTAACTCCTTGGATTAATATTCAACTACTGATTAAAGACGCACAAAAATTTTTAATTTGAATTCCGTTCACAAGTCGAAAACAGCATACGATCACAAATTAATTTTCGAAATTGCGAAGTCCACACAAGGAGTGAAAATTTAGAACCATTGCGAACAGATTTTAATGCTGTACAAAGACTGAATTTTTTTACAGCTATAACCAGGTATGCAACACAGATATTTCAGAATTTCCCATGCATCCTATTGACAAGGCAACAAACACACTTCAATCTTTTATCAAACTTCACAATGCAAACGGGCGGGTTTATACCATGGCACTCTGAAACGAAATGGAAAATCAAGTTCGCTGCTGTCCCAGGGTCAAGTTCTGAGCCATCTCGAGATGCAAGACACTTTTGAAAAAAAAACCAACGGCTTCAGGGCGTGCTGGTTTGTTCTCATATGTATTCAGGCTGAATCGATCGGTGAAAAAAATATACATTGCGCCCACCGGGGCAAATACGCGATGATTTCAAAAACATTTGATACTTTTTTGGCAATTTGACACTGGGATCTGACGATCCCGTCCCCGATACTAATGGCCGCAGACGAAGCTAATGCGAAACGACTTTGCTTTGAAAATGCAGACAACCCTGGAACACTCTTGCCTCGTCAATTGATATACGGAAACTGAGATGATCAAATATTCTGATGCTCACCATAAATACCCGCTCCGGTCAACACAATTTTCGCATTTTGCTAACGATAACCGACTTTTTCGCTCTGCAAAGACGACGCGTTCTGACTTAGCATGGCAGATTGACTCCCTTTTCGTGAGTAACTTGGAAGACCACGTTCGATTATTGATAAAACGGACGGATATAAAACTCGGTACCGGGGGTAATTTTCCAGGTAGACAGGAAAACGAAATAGGATCACTTGATAATGAATTAATAAGAAAAGAAATCTTGTTTTGGGCCTACACAAAGTCGCGTACGCCTCTGTCGTATGCATACTCCATTACTCTAGTGACTAATTACTCCATTATGCGAAGACGAATTTTGGTTGAATAATTTCGGAGAAAGGCAAATAATTAAGATCATTGTAATTGTTTGAGGTTTTTAATAATTATCTGCATTTTCAAAAGGTGATTAAAGACGTTTTAGAGAAGTTCTTTAGCATTTTTTCGATTACGAGTTGGCCTAGGGACTTTCGGTACCTTCTTTCTAGTTGTGGCAGGATGGGCGTACCGGCGATTGCTTCGCAACGAAGCGTCAAAATTCAATGGCGCGAAATCTCATAGTGACAAACTGTCAACTTTGTTGAATGTTCTATTCTGTTGATTCTGTTTTTCAAATTGTCAGTCATTTTTAGATTCGGTAATGTAAACTAAGAAGCTATTTATGAACAAGATGTTCATATAATTGAATTTAATTATTTTTTCCTAACTGTGAGATCTAAATATTATAACCTCTATTATCATTGTTTTAGCATGAAAGTGTTAATTAATTGGCTTTTAATTCTTTTATAATAAATTATCGGTGTTGAAATATTAAAAAATTAAATTAAAACAATTTTTTCATTCTAAATTTCAAATGGGATTTTGGCGCCAAGCAGTAATATCATGCCAAGTTTAGTGCAGCGGCTGCAAAATGTAAGTTGGTGTTTTTATTGCTCAATTTTCAAAATTCAGATTCAAAAATTTATTTATTACTGAAATCGGGTGTACTTCCAAAAAAATCACCTAAGAATATTGACTTGATACTTAGATTAGGGGCTCCTTTCGCATCCCAGTTGAAAGTGCCAAAAATATTCTTTGCGTAGGTTATTACAAACTAAGTTCTTCACATTTTTTACTTTTTTTGAATAAGTTTTTCTTTCAAAAATCTAGAAAAATAATAACTGAGATAAAAATGCTGTTGATAAAATTTGTAGATCTCATCGAAACACATCTTTTTTTTAATACTTTATTCCTAAAATTAATATTTGTCCAAAAAAAAAAAATGACAAAAATTAATTTCCAGGTTTTTCTTTAAGAAATGTATTAGATTTGGTAAAATAATAATTAATTTTAAAGGAAAGACCGTAAGAAAGAAGAAAAAATAAGTTGGAACATATTAGGTATTTTCACTTATCAACAAATAACTTTACTTCGTTGAGTGCTGAGGGAAATTGTTTTTTATTTTTTAAGAACTTTTTTATTGAATAATGAAATGATAATAATAATCATACATTTATTACGAATAAGATATCACAAAAATTAAGTTTTGTCGTATGCATTTGGTGCCATTGTTTTCTCCTTAGCACTCGACGAAGTGAAGTTAGCTGTCGATTAAGTGAAAATGCCTAATTAAGCATTAGATGGATATATGGGCCACACCCCCTCCCCGTACTCACAACGACCCATTTTCCAACCCAAAAAACCGCTCGTCGTAGTGTTAGCCATTTTAAATCTGGGATGAGGACTTAGGGTCCGGGGA
>JAUELO010000139.1:3255930-3265996 GCA_032357855.1 Amphibolips quercusostensackenii
TCCAACTACTGAGCGACGTGATCCCGCTATCGTGCTTATTCGCTATGCAAACGTGTGTGCTCTTCTCGCTTGAGAGTCAACTGCGATGCAGCGTTATGACACAGTTACCCAGCTAGTCCGTTAAGGTACGGCGCTTTATCGCTATGCTCCTATTTTTTCACGCTTGGCTGACCACGAACGACCTCCTCCTTTGGCCTCATGGCTCCTTACACACTAGTTCGCGGCGCGGTGTCAATTCCCGGAAGTAGGCAATCAAGGGAAGAGAAATCCAGGTTTACCTGTGACTGAACTGAATTGAACTATTTTGTGTAAATTCGTGTTTTATTTTGGTTCAAAATTCATTTTATAATATTTGTAATATTCTATTTTTGGCTAAAAATATACATTTTTTTTAGTTGAAAATTCAACTATTTTGTTAAAAATTGATTTTTTTTTGTTGAAGATTCGTCATTTGAGTTAAAAATTTATTTTTTTGGTTATAAATTCAACCAAAGTTCCTTTTTTAAAATAAAAATTAATTAAGTTCCTTTTTTTAATGAAAAATTAATTTTTTAAACTGAAAATGTCACTATTCCATTTTTGCTTGGAAATTAATCCTTTTTAGTTGAAAATTCATTTATTTGGAAACTCGTCTTTTTGGGTTAAAAATTCCATTATTAAAGTAGAAAATTCTTATTTTTGGATTGAAAGTAAAATTTTTTAGTTGAAAATAATTATTTTCGGGTTGAAAATTCAACTTTTTTGCAAGAAATTCATCTTTTTAGCTTGAAAATTCAACGTTTTAGATAAGAGTTTTTTTTTACTGAAAAATCTTTCTTGGTCGAAAATTCACTCTTGCTTAAACTTCCTGGTCTTGGTTTAAAAATTAGTCTGTTTTGGTTGAGGATTCAACTTCATTGGTTGAAAATTCGTATTTTTTGGTTTAAGTCAACACTTTTTTATCAAAAATTAAAACATTGTTTGGTGGAAATATTAACTATCACACTAATTGTTGATAATTCGGTTTCTTTTATCGAAAATTCATGTTTTTGTCTTAAAAATTCAACATTTTAGATATATTTTTTCTTTATTGACTGGGAAATCTTTCTTGGTTGTAAATTTAACTCTTTTGTTGAAAATTTTACTTTTTCGTTTGAAAATAAATCTGTTTTATTGGTTGAAAATCCAAATATTTTGTTAAAAATTTGTATTTTTCTTTAGTATAATTTTACAGTTTTTTTTATCAAGAATTAAAATATTTTTTGGTGATAATATCAACTATAATATAAAAAAAAAGTGTGTGAGTATTTCGGAATTGAGATTTTGTACAAACCCTGTATATAAAAGGTCTAAAAATCAATTATTACAATATTCAATTCAGAAAGTAAATAATCCAATACCATCTCTTACGCTGAAGATGTACAAAATTATATTCGAAACGTTTTGAAAAACTTGATTTTCTCTCTCCAAAATATGCTACAAGAACTGAATACAAATTGTATATATACATATATATCTTTTTTTCTAAATCCTTACGCTAAATTTGACTTAGATTTGGCTTTGCATATTAATATCGTTGTAGTCATTATTACCGATTTATTTCATCTGAAGATTCTAAATAATTGATTTTATAATATATAAAGAATCTTGAGTAAAAATAGTAAAATAACGAAGTACGCACTTTTCAATAAAAAATAATGCGACCTTTGAATAAAATCGTGAATATAAAATACTAAAAACCTACAGTAAAACAAACTGAAAAGAAAGCACGTTTGGAATTTGGGAAAAAAGGTATGTGTATAATTTAATTAAAATTTCGTATTAATATTTAAATATCAGGACTAACATCAGAATTACTTCCATATTACTATATTTCGCTGTGGTGTTGTGGTTATCGACAAAATGGGATACACAGTAAATATTGTATTTTGGAGGTTATGTCATAAAAGAAATAACGCAAAAATACGCAATATAAAACGATAGTCATTAACAACTATTTTTCGTTCATTGAAACCCACTATGATTTCATTGTATTCGTTAGCTTCGTGTCTTACACAAATATTTCTTCATATTTATATGATCTACGTGATTTACGCCATTCAGTTTTCCGCTTAAGAAAAAGAGGTTAGGTTACCTTTATGAATCTCATTTTCCAGACCTTCCAGCGATTTTCTGTACGAAGATTTTATAAAATGACACCTCTCTGTTTCTTTTCAAATTAAATTTGTAGGTACCATAAAACATTTTTTTTTTAAATAAAATCTTTTCTCAAATTTTACACGGGAATTGGTTTTGCGGTTTTAAGCGTTTTCGGGTTGGGTTATAATATCATAATATTTCCATTTCCGACTTCCATCTTCCATGCTGTTGATTGTGTTGCGTGCGAGTGCGTACATGCATAAACTACGTCAGCTGTGCGATAACACAGTGATAGAAAGCAGAAGGATTTATCAAAAGCAAGCACGTGGTTAACGTCGTGTTGGTAGTGTTTCTAAAAAAAGTGTACAAAATTTGATATATTTGAAAGAAGAAAAAATAAAATGAGTGCAAATACTTCTGAATACGATGGCAGTCGATTTAGAAGTCTAAAAACTGGTCTCATCGACTTCATTGCCGGTTCCCTAGTTAAGTATTTGCTAATTTGTGGAAATACTGTTCGAAATCTTTAAAACAAAAATACCTCTCTATAACTCGATTTTCAGATAATGTTTATTTGAATAATTTGAAAGCTTATATTATTACTTTTAGTATTCATCGTCAATTATTTTTTTGTCATTTTCTTATTGTTATTAAAATATCCTAGGATTAATTCTTATATACAGAATTTAAAGTGTTTTCCCTTTATCTTGAAATGACTCAATAGTCTGACTGAAGGCCTATTTCTTATCTTTACTGATATCTTTACTCCAATTTCTAGTTGCAGGCAGTTAAATTAAATTTTGTTATTTAATTTTAATTCAAGAATGTATTTTCAAGATTATTAGTCTTATTCATTATTTTCTAGGTGGAATAGCTTTAGTTTATGTTGGCCAGCCTTTGGATACAGTAAAAGTGAAAATGCAGACGTTTCCTCAATTGTACAAAGGAATGACAGATTGTTTTATGAAAACATTGAAATCTGATGGAATTGCTCGAGGACTCTATGCGGGAACTTTGCCTGCAGTTGTAGCGAATGTTGCTGAAAACTCTGTTTTATTCGCTGCTTATGGTGGTTGCCAAAAAGTTATAGCAACTGCTACCGGTATTTAAAAAAAACGATATGCATATATATATATATATATATATATATATATATATATATATATATAAACATATATCGGAGATGACAGTCAGTTCAATTTATTATCTAATGTTCTTTCATCCCCATTTTTCCCCTTATATTTGAAAAATCCTCTAAAAACCTAAAATTGAAAATTTTGACCCAATTCACCCTTTTTTCACAAGGTTCGGATTAATTTTTTAAGAATCATAAACAGAAATTCAAGACATTAGGAAACAAGACGATTTGAAAGAGATGCTTTTTGATGATACCAATTCCAAATATTTTCTTAACCATTTATCTGCTAATTTTGCAGATTTGAAGGCCATCGTAGACCAGCGAAAAAATCGCTCAAGATTCAATCTAGAAACTCAGCCCGAAAGATAAATCATTTCTGTAGGTGCGAATCATAAACATATTTATAGAGGTAACACAGGACAAAATTTTCTCCAAGCAGGAGAAATAAGTAGATTTTTGATGAAAATAGGGGAATAAATTCTTTTAAATAAAATTAATGTAGGAACTAATATTTAATTAAAATTAAAATGTTTTAAATTCCTAATATTTTAAGTAAAAATATTTTTAACCAAATAGTTAAATTTCAACCAAAAAGGTGCATTTTCAACCAGGCAGATTAAATTTCTACCAAAAAGACTAATTTTGAACCAAGCAGATGATTTTTCATCTAAAATGATGAATCTTCAACTCAAAAAATGAATTCTTAACCAATTAGTCTAACTATTACCAAATAATAGTTAAGTTTTTAACCAAAAAGGGTAAATTCTCAACGAAAAGTGGAATAGTTGATATTTCAATGTGAAGAGATTTTAATTTTAAATGAAAACCGTTGAATGTATCCAAAAAAACATAAATTTTCGATAAAATAGTTAATTTCTCAAACAAGAAAGATGTTTCATCCGTGAAAGAAAAAAGATTTCAACCAAAATGTTGAAATTTTAAACCAAAAACACGAATTTTCTACAAAACAATTTTATTTTTAACTCAGAAATATAAATTTGCACCAGAAAAACTTCTTTTCCATCAAACAGTTGCACTTTTGTACCAAAACGGTTAAATTTTGAACCGAAAAAGACGCGTTTTCAAGAACGAAGGTACGTTTTTAATCAGAGAGGTGAATTTTTTAATAAAATTATGAACCTTCAACTCAAAAGATGAATTTTTAACAAACAAGTTCAACTTTTAGTTAAGTTGTTGTATTTTCGACCCAAAAAAATCATTTTTAACTAAGTAGTTTAATTTTCTGTGAGAATAGTTGAATTTTTAACCAGAAATGATTGATTTATTAATGAAATTGTTGAATTATCAACAAAATAATTAAAGTCCCAATCAAAAAATAAAATTGTTAATCAAAAAAGATGAATTTTCAACCAAAAATAGATGTAATAGCATACTTTTCAACCCAAAATAACAAACTTTCAACCAACAGTAGTTGGATTATCTTATTGGTCTTTCTTAATTCATTTCGCATTCAAATTGGCAAACGAGAAAAAAAAGGTAAAGAGGGTAATAGGGGACAGACTGAAGCCTGTGATAAATAAATCATAATTTTAATTAATTTTTAATGCTTTTAACATATATAATTAAGTAGGTAAAACAGCATATCAGAGAAATCTATGTTATTTGAGGCTGTATAATAAACAAAATGGTCAAAATCGAAAATAATGTGCAAAAAAGTAGCGTATATTAGGACCCTTTGATAAAATATAATTAATTTGGTGTTGATTGTTCTATGGTTTCTTGGTTTTACATGGCAGCAAACTGCGTATTTAAAAGAATGGTTATTTTCATAATTTTGTTATTTTCGCGAATAATAATTTTTTAATTTATTTTTTTCGATATTATTTTTTTATAGTTGATTTAAAAAATGTTTTGAACATCTGATAGCTTCCAACTGATAAAAATACATTAGAAACCAATTTAAGCGTCTAAGGAACCAGAAAACAAAAAGTAGGTTATTCAAGTAGTCATTTTTGTGTTTTTCAAATTATTTCTTTCTATTTTGCTTGGAAAAATACTTCTAACAACTCAGAATTCTATATTGAAAAGAATACACTAGACAAAAATTGATGAGAATAAGGAATCAAAATCGATATACTGATAAAAATACATTTAAAAAATTCAAGCAGGGTCATTTTTTAATTCTGTTTATCTATTCTTCAATCTTCGATCTGAAATTTTCTTCTGATTTATTTTTATTAGTAGAACGTGCTGAGGGGTTCAACATATGATTTCAAAGCTAGCTAAAAAAACATTTTTAATACAAAAATGACTGCTGTTAGAGGGAACTTTCTTTTAATATTCACGCGATACCCAAATGATATAAAAAGTTTTTAACAATAAACAATATCCTCTTTTAAATCCCTTTCTATGAAAAAAATTCCCCTTGTTTTCTTGAAATTGACTACTGAACCGCTGTGATCTCCGTTATGAATAATTAGCTAACAGACGAATTGTTTTATCGCAGTACTAAATTATGTATTTTTTTACAGGAGTCGAAAGAGTCGAAGAATTGAATTCACTTGGCAATGCCTGCGCCGGGTTCTTTGCAGCATTTTTTTCTTCTCTGACTCTGTGTCCAACGGAATTGATAAAATGCCGATTACAAGCGATGAGGGAAGTAGAGGTTCAAAGAGCAGTACCAGGCTCTACAATAGTGAGTAAAAAATAATTTATTTTAGCTACTACAGCAAGGGACTAACGATAAATTACGTAACAGCTTTTTAGAAAGAAGGGCGTTCGAAAAAATGTTACGTAATACTTTCAACAAATCAACCCTATAGAAATTCATGTTTCCAAAATTATAGTATAACGTTCAAGTCCAGCAATTACAATAAAAGAATGTACGTAATAATTTTATGAAGACTTCAATATCGATATAATTAATTTAATACAGTCGGGACTCGTTTATCGTGAGACTCGTTTATCGGAACATTCGGGACTCGTTTATCGTGAGACTTTTTTATCGGAACATTCGGGACTCGTCTATCATGACGCTCGGCCGTTCCCCTTAACCCCACTATGGGCAAAGATATTATGGGGTTGTTTTTAACGGTTGAGGGCGCTATCGATCACACGTACCTTTTGCCCGCGTATTTTGAAATTGCATAACTTAAAATATTTTATTAGATAATAAAAAAGGGAAGTCACATCAAATGTTGACAAAAATTTTCAACGATGTTTTTCAAGTGTAGAGGAAGTTTTTGTGTCAAGTAGATTTTGATTTTTACAGGTAAGTGAAAAACACGGGTAACATAACCACACTTTGTGTTTTATTCGGATGGTTGTCATGTCCCAAGTTAATTGTGTATTGCTCGATCAAGAAAAGGATATTTAAAATATATCAGTTATGAACAAGTACGAAGCGATGTGTTTACTGCAGTGGCTTAATTAAAAGATGAATTGTGAGTTGCGACGTAGAGATGCTTCATTATAAAAATAAAAAAAAAAAGGAACTGCAATAAAACCAGTAAGTTTTGTTTTGAGGTTTTGAAGCTATATTTACATTTTTTTATAAATAAATTGTATTAAGAATGTTCAAATGATGTGTCCATAATGAATAAGGAAAAATTAACAGTAATATGTAAAAAAAAGTTAAATGTAGTGTCGGAATGTGCAAAAATACAACTAGGAAGATTCGGCTTTCGAAAAAAAAAACAGAATAATACTCGTCTACGGTTTGTATTATCCGAAATGAAGGAACTTTCAAAATTGTTGTTTTTGTCGTAGTAGTTTAATCTGAAATGAAATTAATTTATTCATTTTGGACACATTATTTAAATATTCGTAATACAATGTATTTATAAAGAATGTAAGCATAGCAATAAACCTTAAAACTTACCGGTTTTTATTGTAGATTTTTTTCCTTTATTTTTATGCTAAAGCATATCTACGTCGCGACTCACAATCCATCTTTTGATTAATCGACCATAGTAAACATTTAGTTTCGTACTTTTTCGTAACTTATATTTTTTAAATAGCCTATGCTTAATCGAGCAATACACAAATATCAACTTGACATTGACACATAGCCACTTGAGAATCATCCGAACAAAAAAAAAGGTGAGGTTATTTAATTTGACATAAAAACTTCCTGGACACTTAAAAAACATCGTTGAGAATTTTTGTCAGCATTTCATGTGACTTCCGTATCTTGTTATCTAATAAAACATTTTAAGTTTTTATGTAATTTCAAAAAACGCGGGTAAAAGGTACGTGTAATCGACAGCGCCCTTAATGACTGAAAAAAACACCGTTGAAGAGCCACGTGACGCCTCAACCAATTTCGATAAGCGCGGGACGCCCTCGACTTTGAATATGCAGTGACCTCGGTTGACTCGATGGACCAATCAAATGCTTTCCCTCAAACGAGCTCCATTCGATGGGAGCCCCTACCGCGTTCCAATAAACGAGACCCATTCGATTCGGGGTCGTTCCGATAAACGAGTCCCGACTAGTAATATAGTAACTTGTAACTTGCGAAGTTGTACTTTTTATGAAACAGGCCCCTGGACCTACCAAGAAAATCATAAGAATAAAATTAACGCGATCGGTATGAAATTCCTGCGCACGTGGCACGGTTAAATACTGATGGACAACGTGAGTTATGAGATAATCCTCGAAAAAAGTCGTATGGAGGAAACTCTAGTTGACACATGTTGAAGAAATGCGTTAAGATGGATTAGGCATGTTGAGAGAGTGAATGATGAACGACTCAGGGGCGGTGGAGCCGTAGGGGCCACAGGGGTCAATGCCCCCCTCTGAAATCGAATGATAAATTCATCAGGTTGTTTGAATTTTTTTAAAAATCTACCTGAAATCTTTGTGAAATAATTTAAGTATTTGTAAAATCTTTGAAATCTATGGGGAATCATTGTAATTTTTTTGAAATATTTGCGAAATATTCAAAATATTATTGAAATTATTGAAATCTTTGGGAAATCATTGAAATCTTTGAAATATATCTAAATTCTTTGTGAAACATTTAAAAACTTTGTGAAATCTTTGGAAAATCATTTAAATATTTATGAAATCTTTTAAAATCTTTTCAAAATATTTGAAATATTTTTCAAATATTTCATATTTGTAAAATTATTGAAATCTTTGTGCACTCTTTGAAATCTATTTGAAATCTTTAAAGTCCTCAGAAAATCATTGAAATCGGTTTGAAATCTTTGTGATATTTTTGAAAATCTTTTCAAAATTTTTGAAATATTTGGTAATGTTTGTAAAATTATTGAAATCATTAAAATTTTCGTGAAATCTTTGTGATATATTTGCAAAATGTTTAAAGTATAAAATATTATAATATATAAAAATGTAATTTTAAAAATATTTGTTAATATATGTGAAATTATTCAAATCTTTGGGAAATCGTTGAAATTTTTGTTAAATCTTTTGAAATCTTTTTGAAATATTTGATAATATTTGTGAAGTCTTTGAAATCCTTAGAAAATCATTGAAATCGTTGAAAAATCTTTTGATATTTTTAGAAATCTTTTAAAAATATTTTCGAAATATTGGGTAGTGTTTGTAAAATTATTTAAATCATTGAAGTCAAACAAATATTTGAAGTCCTTAGGAAATCATTGAAAGATTTGTGAAATTTTTTTGAAATCTTTAAGAAATATTTAAAATATTTTTTTAGACATTTGATATTTGTGAAATTATTGAAATCTTTGTGAATTCCGTGGAAAATCATTAAAATCTTTGTACACTCTTTGAAATCTATTAAAAATTTTGGTGACATAATTTAAATCTATTAAAAAATTTTGTGAAATAATTGAAATCTTTAAAATCCTCAGATAATAATTGAAATCGATTTGAAATCTATCTGAAATCTTTGCGAAATATTTGAAAAATTATTGAAATTATTAAAATATTTGGGAAATTATTGAAAAATTTGTGAAATTTTTTGGAACCTTCGATAATATTTGTGAAATAATTGAAATCTTTGAAATCCCTGAAAATCATTGCAATCGTTTTGAAATCTTTCTAATATTTTTAAAAATCTTTTCAAAATATTTGAAATATTTTTGAAATACATATTTTTGAAATATTTGTTAATATTTTTGTCATATTTGGTAATGCTTGTGAAATTATTGAAAACATTAAAGTCTTAATGAAATATTTGAAATCTTCAGGAAATAATTAAAATGTGCTGATTTGTGCATTAAATGGTTTTTTAAAAAATCAAAAATTGCGGGCACGCTTTTTGAAAAACTTTTTTTGCTAGATCCGTAGCTTCTACTAGCGCAAAAAGAAATTTTGTGCTAGGCGGTTTGAAGTATACCAATTTTTGTGCAAGAAAGGAAAATTTCAAAAAACTTAACCGTTCTTTAAAAAAAAAAAAAAAAAAAAATTATTATTTCAAAAAATCAGAACTTGTGCTGAGTTGTCCTCGACCAAAAACGTCTTTTTCCCCTTTGAAAAAATTGTGTGAAACCAACAGCTGTCATATTAAAACCTAAAATGTCAAACTCAAAAAACATAAAAGACGCAAAAATAATTAAATTTCGAAAAGCCGAAACTTGTGCTAAGTTGTGCTCGACAAAGGTAGTATTTTTCCCCTCTAACAAAATTCTGTAAAACCAATAGCGGTCATATTAACAACAAAATTAGGGTAAATAAAGACTTTATTTGTGGAGCGCAACTCAGCACAAGTTATGGTTTTGGGAAATTTGATTATTTTTGGGTTTTGTATGTTTTTTTTAATTAGACATTTTGGGTTTTAATATGACCGCTGTTGATTTTACAGAATTTGTTAGAGGAAAAAAGTTTACTTTTGTCGAGCACAACTCAGTACAAGTT
>JAUELO010000139.1:3754439-3767319 GCA_032357855.1 Amphibolips quercusostensackenii
CCTAAAACCGAAGACTGTGTCAGTAACTCAATGAAAAGAAATCGATCTCGCTTTTACGTGCTTAGCTTCCAATAAATATCACCCGCTCTTTACGAGAATATTGCATTTCCCTTTTCCCCTAATTACAAATGTCTTATTATTGCAATTGCTCTCATTACAATTTTAAACTAATTTTAAACCAATTTTAAAAATATACCTCGATTCCAGATTTCATTTTCTGCAAAGAATTATTTGGAAAGTTCATTTCCATCAAGTTGATCCAATTCTCTCCCCTAGTCTCAATCCATTTTTCGACATAATTACGTATCTATTTTAATTTCAGGCAGTAATCAGGACATGCTAAAAAGTTCATGATTAAATTGAAACCATTGAAGATTAGAGTAGCTATTGGGTATTCCAAAGAAGGTGATACCGGACGTTTCCTCATTTTGCAGCTTGTTCTTAACAGTTCTTCGAAATCAGATCGCGCCTCCGCGGTAGGTATTTCCTATAGCGCTGAAAATGGCGTTCCTATTCGCTTTCATTCGGAACGCGCACGCGACATTACGCCAACGGAAAATATGAAGTGGATTACGAGCTTCTGAGCTATAACGCAATATAAACGCAGCCGTCCCGTAATAATAACGCCAAACCCAGTAATTAAGAGTACAAAGTATATACACGCCTTCAGGGAAAAATCAGGTCGTTTCACTGACGATAGGGACAGTATTTATTTTGAACAGGATTTCGACTAACATCAGACGAAAATAGTGTAAATAGTGGCATACATTTTGAAATATTGTTGCAAAATAGTATCTATTTTTCAAATGTACAATATGCATCTCCCATAAAATCTTAAAATTTCTTTTCAAATCCTACGAATCCCTTAAATCTGGTGATATCTCTTAAAATTTCTTGAAATCTCTTAAATACTTGGAATCTTTAGGAATCCCTAGAAGTCTCTTGAAAATTAATTTCATTTCATTTATTCCCTGAAGTTTTTACAAATTCGTTAGCAACCCTTAAAATCTTTTAAATATCACTGATATCCCATATAACATTTTTGAATTCTTTGAAATTTTCTGAAATCTTCCAAAATTTCTGAAAACAATTAAAAAACTTGAAATCTCGTTAAATTTATTGGAATCTTTTAAACTACCCTGTGAAATCACTTGTAATCCCACAAAAATCGAGTGAAACCCATATATAACATCTTGAAATCTGCAATATCCTTCAAAATTCCTTAAAAAGTGATTAAATATTTAAAATCCCAAAAGCTTTAATACACTTCCTTGAGATACCTTGAAATATTTGATATTTTATGAAATTCCTTCAAATCTTTTATAATACCCGAAAAGCTTTGAAATCCTTTGAAATATTAAATATTATTGAAATCTATTTAGAACCCTTAAATTCGGTTTAAATCCTTTAATATCTATCAAATTTCTCAAATCTCGTAAAATCCCCATTAATTCCACAACAGCCGAGTAAAATCTCCTAAAACATCTTGAAATTTGTAATATCTTTCAAAAATGATGACCTTTTTGAAGTCCTTTTAAATTTTTTTGAAAATACCTTCAAATCCTATAAAATCTGATAAAGACCCTTGAAATTCCTTGAAATATTTAATATTTTCTGAAATACCTTGAAATATTTTAAAATGACAAAAAAATTTGAAGTCTCTTTAAATTCGTTTTAATCTACTAAACTCTATTAAAAACACTTAGATTCTGTTCAAGTCCCCTGAAATCACTGGAAACTCAATTTTTTCGAAATATCTTTTAATCTATAAAAATTTTTTGAAATCTGATGCAATCTTCTAACTTCTCTTGAAATCCTATGAGATCCTCAAATATTGTAAGATTCCTTAAAACCCTTGCAATTTTGTAAATTCTTTAAAAATTCCTTAGAATCTTCTAAATATTCTGAAATCTCAAGAAATCATTTGAAATACTTTAGAAATTCGTAAATCTCAAAAAATTCTTCGAAACCTTTAAAATCCTTTGAAATTTTAAAAATCCCTTGAATCTTTAGAATTCCTAGAAAGCTTCTGGAATACCGTATATATTGAAATCTTTATTATCTTCTAAAGTTCCCTTAAAACGTTTTAATCTTTGAAATCCTCTGCGAAATTCTTTGAATTTTTTTAATCTCTTGAAATTTCTTGCAATCTCGTGAAATACTTAAAATCTTTCAAACCATTTGAAATTCATGGAAATTTTGTAAATCTTTATGTTCTTGTATATCCTATAAATTCGCGTAGTCCTGTTAAAATCCCTAAAATGCTTCGAAAATCCCGCTGGTTGTCTAGAAATTTGAAATCCTTCAAAATATTTACAAAAATTTTAAAAGCAAAGTAAAAATAGTTGCATCAGCGTGCCATTTGAAAAAATAATAGCATTAGTGTCATTCTTTTCAAAATAGTAGCAAAATAGTTGCATTTTTTTGAAGTGTCATAAAGTTTCAATAGTAGCGTAATTCTGAGGCCTGTTTGTAACTTTAAGCGCAAAATAAACCCTTAATGTTGAAAACCGAGTCACCGTGGCATTTTTGAAGTTGATTATTTGAAAACTATTCTTCGAGAAAAACGCATCTTAACTTGGCGAGTGCCATAAGCACACATGTTATATTTTTTTCGAACATAGAATACACTTACTTCCGGTTACTATTTGTATATGAGTATAGTTACAACTAATTCATTATGGGTCCTAGTATCATCCACTACTCAAACCCAAAAATAATAAATTTGACCTCAACTTAGGAAAATGCGAATATCTCCTAAACTAAAATCGGCCATAAGGGCCCTTTTCATGCAGAAACACACATATACTCTCTTGAATTGAACCAGTAGGACTCCACTGGTTAAAATAGCCAGAAGAAGATCATTAGTGCAGACTAGGAAAGTGTACAAAAATGTTTCATATTTCTAATTATCAATTCGATTATTTTCGCTCGGCGAAATTGAATTCATTAAAAGCAGAAAAATCATCTTATATGTTTCTGACTTATAAATTAGTATAGTGATCAACTCACTTTTTCTTTTATGTATGTTATTCGCCTAATTTAAATTTTAGATCGACTTTCGGTATCTTCCTCAATGTTCTAAGAAACACGACTTTTTCTCAAGTCAAGCACAAAAAAGAGCTGTTTTTTTTATAACATCTGAATGCCCAATATACCTAAAAATACAATCAAATTCTAATCTCCCGACCGAATGTTCTTCTTCGAATAATCTTCTGTCTTGAAACGAAAAGAGAATAAAATGTCTAAAACTATGTTTAATGAATGGACCTTGAGCTAAATTATATAATTTATTAGCTTCTGTTCATATTTTACAATTTCTTTGTGAACAGAGTTGATTAGTGACAGTATAAAAAAGCAGTTTCAAACGCTTATTATTGCGATGTTGAAATAAAGCCTTGAAGTTCTCAATAAATGTAAATAAATTTCATTACAATTTTTAATCTCTCTTGAAAGAAAAAAAAATGAAATCGGGTCGGAATTCTTTGCAAATCCTGTCACACGTACTCATTTCTCGTTTGTTTCACATAGGAAGAAATAGTGAGAAAATAATGAGACACTGACGGACGTTTTCGACATTTACTATCGATACAATCCTAAGAGTTATTCGCTTTGGTCTGACCGGAAAAGTTACAAATTACTTATTAGGGAGAACGTTGTTCTTAAATTCCTTCGGATATAACAATATAATCTGTTCGCTAAGAAGAATGTTACGCGAATCCATATTATAGTATATGGAGTACCGTAACTCGATATAATTTTTGTGGAACGAAAAATATGTATATAATTGTATCTGCTTTAAAACAAAATTATAGAATTTCATATTAAGTACGTAATTATGACGACTGGTACTATTGGAAAGTTCACACGGTTAAATAATATTTCAAATATTACTGAAATTATTTTTCATATCTGGTTATGAGTAGTTTATGTTCTTTAGGCTCGTATTTGAAATTTAAAGTGACTTAGAATTAATGTAAGTCTCTATAGGTAAATGATTTTTTAAAATATTCAAAGTGGTATCAAAATACTGTAACAAGATAAAGTATATTGATAAAGAATTTACAAAATTTTTTAATGAAATAATATTATTAAACGTTTCCAATAAATTATATGGTCTTTTACAAGAGAAAATTTGTACCATATTGCTCAAGAATATTTCCTGCATATTTTGTTTTTCTTCAAGTCATAAAATTAATAATTTCCTTACCCAAAACGGTAAAATTATTTGGAATGCTTTTTTATCCTTGAAATAAAAGGACCATTAGGTTGTTAAAACATGCTAAAAATTTTCCATATTACTCAGTTATGGATTATGTTTCAAATCACGTAACTCGAGTTTTTATAACTTCCTTATAGATACCTTACACAAAACTGCATTATGATTTTTCTGCCTCAAAAGTACTTTTCTTTCAGTAAATGATTTATAAATTAATAGCCGAATATATTACATATATTTGTTAAAAGGAAGTGTTTACACGTACCGGAAAAATCTGGCTATACGTATTAAAATTTCGGTACAAATAGCCCTTTTTCTAGCTCTATTTGTACCGAAAAAATCCGACCATTTGTAGCGAAATTTCGGTATCAGTAGCCACGGCCTTGTTTAAAACATAAATTTGCGAACAAAAATCAAAATTTTTCGACTTTTTTCTCAAGTAAATTAGAATGTACTTTGATTATGGAATTCGATACTCAGGGACTAGAACACAGTGTGGTGAAACAATTAAAAATATATATTATATGAAAAATATTATCTAACAATACAAAATTAATAGTTTTAGTGTACTTACACATTATTAAAAAATAAAAATATCTATTAAACCATTGTAAATAATTGTATTGAAATATTATAAAATTAAAAAACAGCAAGTTGTCTCTTTGTTGGTTTGAAGCAGAATCTTCTGCATTCTATCGGGATGTCGATTATTCTCATAGGAGTATAACTTAAATCGACTGTGATATCAAAATTCGTCGAAAAAAATGAAAAAAATGACAAAATCGGCATTTTTCATTTCAAGTTTTCTTAAAGATTAGAATTTAAAAAATGTAAAAAAGCACGATGTTGTTTCCGTTATTTTCACTCAAGATTATCCTGCAGTGCAAATATAATATCGAGAAAAAGCTTGAGCAGATGAACATAATATTTAAAATTCTATAAAGAATATTCCTTTTTCATGAACGCCATAAGATGTTTAAAAGTTAATCTTTCAGGTATTTCTTCGGAGAGATATGTAATAATAATTTTTCGAATGACTGTAAAACTTTTTGGGTGCTATTGAAGCAAAAAATATTCTTCTTTTGCAAAAAAAATTTGGTGATTTCAACAATACTTTTGTTGAATCAACAGACTTGGTTGATTCAACATTAGTTTTGTTTTGAAAAAACTAAAATATTTTGTTGATTCTTCAGCAATCAAATTTTAGCACCGAGGAAGCTTAAAGAAAATAGTCTTTTAAAGTAAAATGTATATTTCAATGATCATTAAATATTCTAAAAATCAAGATTCTTTTCTGCTGATTTTCATACTCTTTTCTCAACAGGTGGCTGTGACTAAGTGAACCTGCACTCTTAAGAATATCACAATGGGTTGGGGCACGGAAAACGATTAATACGATGACGCATCGCATAGTAGGATCGATGCACCTTAAACGGTGAGGTGCAATTCGTAACACATTTGGCATACCTTATTCACTTTACATATTATACCGTTAACCCAAACACTTACAAAGTACTTTTAAAAATAAATAAAAAGCACATTTTTAGTTTGTGTTATTTTTGATATCAATGGATTTAAATTGAAGTCACTTTTTTAATTGAGGATCAATAATTAAACTTGCTGTACAAAAAAAAGGAATCACATACACCTGCAAGCTGCTAAAATTTGAATGAGTGAAAAGCCACTACCAAATCTTGAAGTGAGCCGTTAATGTTTAGTAGTCAAAACGGTTCAGTGTAAATTACGAGTTTATAGTCAAATTTGAATAAAAATTCGATTGAAAGATGTACAAATCAGGTTAATTGAAATACATAAAAATGTGCGAGAAATTTAAATCTGTTTGTTTGCGAAGCTGTGCGATTATGGCTTTTAGTGAATGTTTTTAGTTCGTTTATTTATAAAAAAGATTACGAATTACTAATTACAATTATAATTAATTTAAATAATTATTAATTAATCAATTTTGTAAATCAAAAATTCCAAATGAGTGATTTTATTTGATGAGAAAATTGATTTCTAAACGGTTCTAAACCTTATTGACAATAACGAAAATGTTAATTTTAAATAATTTTTTAATATTGGAAAATAATTCTTTTTTTAACATTTTGCTACCACACTATAATTTGTAAACATTTTCAGAACTTTAAGGAAATGAGAAAAATGAAATCCTGAACAAAAACTTTGAATATTTTAATTTACGAAGAGTATACAGTGTATATATACACCGTCACGTCGGTACCCGTGAAAAAATTATCAGTACCGGTTATAAAAAATTACCGGTGCCGACAATAAGATTTCTGGAGAAATTTTAAATTGTTTAGGTATCATTTTACAAGATTATTTTAAAATTTTGAAGATTTCCAAATATTTTTTAATGGTTTTAATTTAATGATCATTGATCATATATGTATTAATAAGGATTGAAAAATTATAATACATTTCTTTTAATTTTGTTAGATTCGAAAAATTTAAAGGATTTCTCATTTCAAAAAATAAATTCTGAGTATAAATTTTGAAAAATGTCAAAATATTTCCTAAAATTTCGAAAAATAATGTAGAAGATTCTAAAGAAAAATTTTGCAGGATTACAAAAATTTTTGAAAAAATTCGAGTAAGTTTAAGAGATATTTAAAATTTTTGAAATGATTCAAAAATGATTTCAAACTTGCAAATGTTAAAAAAAAATGTTTAATATAGATTTTTTAAGATTTCGATAAAAAAAAGCTTCTTACAAATATTGAAAGGTTTCAAGATATTGAATTTTTTTTTTTAATTTCTAGTGAAATTTAAAATGATTTTTTATTTTGAAAAATTAATTTTAATAAAATATTTAAAAACATTTCAAAACATTTCAAAAAATTTACGAAATTTTTAAAAAAGAACCTTAAAGATGTTAAGGCAATTTTTGTTATTTAAAAAAAAAATGTTAGTACAAATTTGAATAATTTTGATAAATATTTAGAAAATTAAACAGGTTTGACAACACTTTTTTTATTGTAATTTTTAGATTTCAATAAATTTCGAAAAAACGTAGATTTTTGAAAATTAAAAAAAATAAGCTATTGCAGAATTTTGAAAGGTTTCAAGAGAGTCAAAAAATGTTCTCTAGATTCTTAGGAATATTTCATGTGATTTTTTTTTAAATTGATATTAAGAGAATATTTCAAAATATTTCAAAACATTTCAAAACGTTTCCATAATGTTCAAAATAGAATCTCAAACATTTTAAGGAAATTATCTTAATTTTTTATAAATTTCAGGTATAAGTGAAATCAAATTAAAAGATTTTCGACAATTTATAAAATATTTTTTAATTTCTTCCAAAGCTTCTAAACGGCCTCACTATCTGTTAAACCGACTGGAATTTTTTTTAAATATTTTGCAAAATCCTGCAAAATAACAAAATTTTCTTTAAAATTTTCTAGATTTTTTTCCGACACATCTGAAATCTTCAAAAATCTTTTTAAATTTTCTTAAGAATATTAGGAAAATTATATGTATATAACTTTTAATACAAACTCATAATAGGGGAAACCATCCTACAATATATAATGAACCTACAGTAAATAATCAAAAATTTAAAATACTAATTGATCTAAAATAAATAATTTTAATTAATAACAATAATTCATTATTATTATCTACTGTAGGTTCATTATTTAATATGGGATGGTCTTCCCTACTCATTTCCTTGTTTTCAGATCTTAAAATCTAATTTTAGCTGGAATTCAAGTCTTCAAACACTTTTAACTAGTTTTTTATATGGTTATTTTTATTTGTCTCTAATGAGCCGAAAAGTAAGGTAGTCTGGAACTCTGGTTTTTAATTATGAAACTTTTTAATGCATATTTTGCATTAAAATTTTTCATGAGAAAGTGAATTTCTTTTTGATCTTAAATTAAAAAGCAAATAGTTATTTGAAATTTGTATTTTGTATCAAAAAAATATTTTTCATCTCATGCTAGTCTTGTAAAACTCAGATCATTTTCTCAAATTGTCGATCACAACGATACGTCTACACTATCAAATACGCCGACAATATTCCATTGTCAGAAGCAGTTTTTTTTACGAGTCTTGTCATGAATTATTACGACCACATTCAACTCCACGTGGGTCAATAAGATTGGCAACAGGACACTGATATTACGTAATTACGTAAAATTTCTCCAAGAGTGCACAGCTGCATGGGTTTTCCGTTCTTGGTGCAACAATCTATATGTACATGTATATCAAGCTTAATTTCTATTTTTTCTTGAAAACGTATCGCTTTCACCAACCTGCGTGCCAGCGTGTATCTTCGAGAGCAGCGAACGTTCTTCCGCCTTTCCTCAATTTTTCCTCCTGAATCGGATTCTTCGTTACCGTGCCTTCCTCACAAGGTCGACAATATGTCCCAATTATTACACTCTAGCTCGCGCATGTTCTTCGCACAAAAGGACACTTCGAGTTTAAAACTCGTATCACGAGTCTGTCCTTAGCTGATTTTCTTTCATCATCGATCTGACCTCTCGATCATCGATGCTGCATTGCTATCCCACTGATAACTCCACCTGATAACCACCACTTTCTACCTGATGCAATCTTTGCATACAATTTTTGGCACAGAGTTATATAACCATTAGTGTTTGAAATTTGTGTTTTGAAAGTGCTTTGTAGTGTGACAGAAGTTCTCCCTCTGAACTATTCGAAAACTACAACTCTTTTTTAAAAAAAAACTGTTAACTTTCACTGTCTTATAGCAGTTTTGATGACATCACGATAGATTCTTCCTGACTTGATAGAGTCCTGCCAATGTGGATGAAAGTGCTATGATGAAAGCTCTGCTGAAACTTGAGTAAAATAAAAAAATATCCTCAATGCAGGAACATTTCCTTTTTGCAGGAGACACTCACAGAAAACACATTTTTCATCAAACTGCACTGCACCCACTCCACTCTCAGTCGACAGTATTTCTTAAGAATAAAAAGGGAATCGGAGTGTAAATAGAAGATGGACTGTGAAATTAAGATGGAAATATTAATTGTATTTGAAAAATGAAATTGATGCAAAAAGGACTTTGGTTGAAGAAAATTGGTATTCCAGTGAATTCAATTTAAAATTGAGTAGAATGTGTGATCCTTTTTTAGTTGAAGAGGGTAGTTTATGGTGACGACACTGCGTTTCAAAATCATGATTCCGGGGAGGATTAGGCAGAACTTTTCACTCGCGCACGTTGAATTGATATGGTCGGAAAGTCGAGTTTGCCAACCTGCTTGAGAGGAAGCGATCGTAAGACTAAAGAGTTGTCTGAGACTGGTAGCTGGAACGTGCATGCGTTTCTTATCCCTTCTGTCTCAACCAGAGTCTTGAGTAGGTATGCCCGGTGTCCCCTCTGTTGTCCAAAGAAGGGGCCAGAGGATTCAATCGATTGATTGATATCCTAATTCTTTCAAGGACTATTGGATTTAAAAAGACTTTCCTCTGAAAACAATCGCTCGTTTATTCTGTTCATCAGAGTCTGGTTCCATATTGTCTCATCCAGGAATTTAATATGAGTTATTCCGATTCTCAAATTCATGTTGTCTCCAGATTTTCAAGACCATTTTTGTTCACACTAAAAACAACGTGTTGATTCTTCTTTAATAGTCTGGATGTCAAGATTTACTAATCTATAAGTGCAAATTTCATTTTTAGAAACAGTTATGAGAGGTTCGTGGACAGGAATATCAGAGTTGATATCGATCTAAGCGATTTTCTTGAAGCTGGTGAAAATAAAAGTGTTAGGTAGGTAAGATATTGTGCTGAAATATTTTTCACCAAATTTAGATTGATAAAAATTATAAGTATCATGTAGAATTCTATAATCTTTTTTTCTATAAAAATGAAGCCGAAAAAATACAAAATTTTTAATAAAAAAATCTCAAAAAATTTTTGATTTTTTTTTGAACTCGTGTATTTTTTTCATATGCAAGTTATTCCCCATGATTTTATTTTTCATTTTGAAAAATAACTTTGTACCTTCTCCTATTTGCAGAGTTATTCACTTTTAAGGCAGTTGTCGTGCCAAAAAACAGATCTCTGAAAAAAATAATTTTTCTATGATTTTAAGAAGCAAAATCATATTGCTGATGATAAAATTTCAAATAAAAAACATTAGTTTTGATGAAAAAATGTTTAAACTTACAAAAAACATCTGTTAAACAAATTTAATTTTTTCAATTAAATTTTATTTTACTATCACTTCTTACCGACTTTTCAAAAATAGTTGAATTTTAATGAATAAAGGGTTATTTTTTCGCAAAAAAAATTTTCTACAAACCTACGGTTTCCAATTTTTAAAGTAAATTTTTCGATGGCTGAAATCGTTAAATAATAATTTTTTTACATGTACGGAATGTTTTGTCGAATAAAGAAGCCATGACTTATTAAAATTCAACCATTTTTTTAATTTTTGAAAAAAATTCAGTTGCAAAAACTATTGCTAAAATAATCAATTTTCGTAAGTTTTAATCTTTTTTCATTAAAAATAATGCTTTTTCTTTTATAGAAAATGACTGATAATATTTTTTCAATTCCTAAAATCATAGACAACTTTTTTTCCAGAGATATGATTTTTGGAACGACAACTAGTTTATCCTGAAGCGTGCCCGTTCAATTTACTACGCGACGCGACAGCCCGGTCCAGAAATGAATTTGCGCCGACAAATTCATCCACAGGATACATTTTTTAACCGTTTTTAAATATAATTTAGAAAAACTCTGCATTGAATTTCTTAAAAACGTAAAAACTCAAGTTTTTAATTTGGTTTTATGTTCAATAATACTTTAACAAATACAGCGTCAAAATGGTTAATTTCAACAATACGATTTCTTACCTCTGAATAAATCTCTTAAATAAAATCATTGTTAGTCAGTTTCAATAAGGAAAGACTTGAATATCACAAAAGAGATTGCAAATATTTATTTAAAAAATGTATTTTACTATTTAAAAAAATTTATTCAAACATATTTAATAGTATGTCAGTTTGGTATAGAAAAAATGATTATGTCTTAAAATCTTTGAAATTAATTATTAGAATAGTATTAGTAACGAAAAATAGACATAATTAGAAAACTTTTAGACAACTCATAAAGTTATAAGAAATTTTTTAACCTATTAAGCCTTATGTCTTATTTGTTTAAGTAATTTTTTTAAAAATATGAGTTACGACAAAATTAATAGGGCTATACGATTCTACGGGAAAAATTACATAGAGTCCACGTATTAACCATTTTTTCTTAACTCTATTTCTTATGTAGTATAAATAAACAATCACATCATGCAACAATCGCTTACGTATATACCCAGTGGGCACGAGATTTAAGAACGTAATAGGAACGTCCTAAAAACTTTCCCTGGACGTGCAAGTCAAAAGGCGTCATTTAAACGTTTTAAAAACTGTCCTAAGTTAGACCAAATAATGTTCTAAAAACGTTTCATGTTCCAAATACGTTTTTTAAACGTCTCTGGGACATTGTATGTTTTTGAAACGTTATTTGGACTGACTTAGGACGTTTTTTAACGTTTGTGCCCACTGGGTAATTAAACTTAATAACAAATTCTTCCAACATTAACATTTCTACTATGTCTATTGGTCTGTCCATGAGACAGGATAAAAAATTCTTTTCCAACTTTACGATTTGTTTATAAATGTTTAAATTATGACCACTTATCGTTACTATACCATTCTAATAATAAATTACAACGATTTTTAAACAAAATAATTTTTTTCTACACGAAACTAATATACTGAAGGACTGGTTTAAATAAATTGTTTATAATAATAAAAAAAAACAATTTTGATGAAACGTTTGTGATTTCCGAATTTTTCTTTATTAGTTCTCACTAACAATGACTTTAAGAGATTTATTCAGAGATGAAAAATCATATCGTTGAAATTATTTTGCCGATGTATTTGCTGAAGTAACGGTGGCAGTACAGAACTAGATAACCAAAAAAATCGGAATTTTTCAGCATTTCGAAAAAACATTCTGTGAAATCTGGAATACCATATAAAGCTATGACAACATTCTATATCCGAGACGACGTGACCCTAATTTAAAAAAAAAACTGATCAGAAAAAATTATTCTGTTTGTAAGAAATAGATGCGTCAATTGACAATCTCAAAAAAACTTTCTCTCGAGATATTGAGTTTCTGATTGCAGGTAAAAAAAGTTTTATCTTGAAAATATAGGCAATTCTGAGTAAATCATCCAAGAATTTTTAAATTTAAATTTCACAGGTTTTGAAATTTGAGCGCGCCTAGGGCGCGCGGCTGTTGTATCTCCCGCTTCGCGCTCGATGATATATTTACCTCTTGCTTCGCGCTCGGCTCTTATTAATTTTCGCACCATGTGCTCGGTTTAGATAGAAAGAAGAAGTTTTTTTAAATTTTAAATTAAGAAGGAAGTTCATTCACTTAAGGCTCTATCGGCCTTAAGGAACACATTCTTATTACAATACCCGCGCTTCGTGCTCGATTTTTCATAAGTATTAATGTAATTCTTTTAATTTCTCCAACAATAATTTTGGATTAACACACTGAAAATGCTACCAAACAAGCTACAATAACATTTAATTTAACAAAATTTTTCATCTAAATTATATCTACAAATTTGCTTAGAATTATATATAATACATT
>JAUELO010000139.1:3870136-3880424 GCA_032357855.1 Amphibolips quercusostensackenii
ACGCCACCTCAAGGTAGGCCTAGTGGCGCCATCTCTTGGTCAGGCCGGAAACTTATCAATCCACCCTCGTATAAATACAACTATCTACTTTTAAAACTTATCAAATTATATTCTTATCCATTAATAAACCTCTTATCACTTATATTTTTACAATGTTGCTCGTTATTATATGAAATGGATAAAAGGTACAGTTACTGAATCGTGAAAAAAATGTGTAGATAAAAATTATTAATAATATTTAATTTCATTATAAAGAATTATTTATTTGTAATAAAATTAAATATCAATATTTTTTTAACTATAGCCTTTACACGAATCAATACCTGGTCCTTTTATTTCACATTTATTTACATTTAAATTCCCTAGCATACGTTGACATATTGAATTTTAGTTCCGATTAGCGGTTTCATATTTTAGAGGGCGCTCGAGTACTGCGCAACCATTTAACGTTTAGTTTCCACCCACTGATCGTGCTCTCTAATTACCCATTCATGATCCTAGAAACTATGGTGTGACGGTGTGGCCCGTTTGCGAAATGAACATGCACACCAGCGACCTCTGGAGAGAGCGGCAAGAGATTCCTGTGCGCTCATCTTTATAGCGAACAGCGAACATTAAAAGCGTATCCGCAAACCATCCTTTCACCTTTCGATACGTTAGATACTCTTTTATGGTCACGTTGCAAATTCAAATCTTTATTAAAATCGCACTTTAATAAACATAGATTAATATGGCGGAATTGAGATCCCGGATTTTATAACCCCGCATAAAATTTGCCTGTCTGCTTTAGACCGCTCGAATTGGCCCCTGATGGTTTGAAAATCATTTTTCGAAAATTGAACATTTCAACACATCACTTTGTAGGAAATTTTATGACGCATTTTTTTCTAGTGGACAAAAAAATGTATCTTTCACCGTGTTTGTAAAAAATAAAAAAAAACTGGATTTTTCAGAAAACAAAATTTACTCAATTTTTCCACTTCAACTCGCTCCAGAAGACAAAGTTCTTAATATTTTTAGATGAAAATTTAAGAACTTTTCCTTCAAGCGATTCTAAAAATGATGTGCTATTAATAATTATTTGGTTTTATTAAATGAAAAAGTTATACATTTTTTTGACAAACTGTATCACAATAACGTTAGACAATTTTCAATCGCTTCGTTTATCGAGGAAAATTTGAGTAAGCCCGAACTTCCAGCAAAAGAAATGTTTATAAGGATATAATGAAGTTTTCTGAAAAGTATTACAATAATTGAATTAATCGTTAACAAAATAGGGGCATTCAAATAGGATTGATCGAGCGCGTAAGTGGTGATAACTTCGGTGTCCGGTTGCACCGCACCGTTTCGCCCGCTAGAATACATCTATGTTTGTAAACGCCTTTAGAATTGGTGCTTATTAGAAACAGAATGTAAATAAAAAACGCGTCCATCTTCAATTCATTTTGGAGATTAGCTAAGAAATCATCACACGTCTCTTAAAATTTAGAGAACATTTAACTTGATTACTAAGCCTCGATCTGCTCGACCACAGCCGTCGCGTCACGTCGTCAGGCCCCTGGACTGGCATCATTCTAGTCAATTTATTTATTTTTTAAAGATATTAGATAAAATGATAAATATCAAACCAATTCATAAAACTAGCTGAAAGGCTATTCTGCTTGTGAAAATCCGCCAGTTCCCAAAAAATTTGAGTTCAATTTTTCTTGGTCTGCAATTCCAATCTTTTTAAAACATTTTTTACTCTTGCAGTAAAATGCCGCAGGCTGAATTGCTTGGATTTATCAGACTTTTGAAATACTGATACATATTCTTCGCCCTATAAATATAAGAATGAGCGCAATATAAGATTTTCATACTGTGTAAAATTTTATAAACAGGGGAAATATTTAAAAAAAAACCTTCATTTAAAAAAACAAAACAATTCTTTTAGGATGCTCTCGGTGACCATGAACATATGTTTATACCACTAATCAGTAAAAAATTGTTTATCACGCATTTAATACTTTTTATAAAAATAGCATTAATAGAGTTTGTAGAAAATCTTATAAAGAACGTAATAAACCGATATAGTATTAGAGAGATTAAATAAAGATTACGGTTAATTTCTAAAGCGAAAATAAAAAGAAAAACTTAGAACAACTATTTTTAAGTTAATAATTACTTTGTAAACTATTCTTTCTATAGTAAATTTAGATTTCTTTTACAAAATTTGTTAGACTTAGCTGTGTGACTACTTTCTTGATTTCATAAATCAAGTTAAAGATTAAGTTATGTGCTTTGCTTTATACTGAAAACTTCCTTAATATTTTAAATGTATCACTTGATGAAAAATCCTGTTTCTTCTATTTCCAGTAGTAGATAGTAGCATATACATATAGAATATGCCGTAAAGTTCACTTATGCAAATTTTTAGAAAATAAACATAATAAAGAAAAAAATCTTTAAAATCAATAATTTATTTTTTACTCACTTTCATAAGTATTACAATTTTTATCTTTTTAAAGGAAGTGCGTATAAATAACTTGTTTTTTGCTTTCCTAATATTCTTAGCCCAATTTTCTTTATTTCTGGTCCTCTTTCTACCTCCAGTTGGAGTTTATAGATATATTTGCTCAGGAATCAAATTCAATGTTCTCTAAATTTTAAGAGACGTGTGATGCTTGCTTAGCTAATCTTCAAAATGAATTGAAGATGCACGCGTTTTTGATTTACATTCTGTTTCTAATAAGCATCCATTCTAAAGACATTGTTTACAAATATAGTTGTATTCTAGTGGGCGAAACGGTGCGGTGCAACCGGACACAAAAGTTATCACCTCTCACGCGCTCGATCAATGCTATTTGAATGCTCCTATTTTGTTAACGATTAATTCAATTGAAGTAATACTTTCCAGAAAACTTCAATATATCCTAATAAACATTTCTTTCACTTAAAGTTCGGGCTTACTCAAAATTCCCTCGAGAAACGAAGCGATTGGAAATTGTCTAACATTATTTTGATACCGATTGACAAAAAAATGTATAACTTTTTTATTTAATAAAGTCAAATAATTTTTAATAGCGCAACATCTTGAGAATAGTTTGAAGGATGAGTTCTCAAATTTTTTTATAAAAATATTCAGAACTTTGTCTTTTGGATCGAGTTAAAGTGAAAATATTTAGTAAATTTTGTTTTCTGAAAAATACAATTTTTTTTATTTTTTTGCAGAAACGGTAAAAGATAAAACTTTTTGGCTAGAAGAAAAAAATGCGACATGAAATTGTCTACAAAGTGATATGTTAAAACGTTGCATTTTTCAAAAAATCATTTTCAAGCCATAAGGGTCCAACTCGAGCGGTCTGAAGCGGGACAGGCAAATTTTATGCGGAGTTATAGAATCCGGAATCTCGATTCACGTTGAAAAAAATACCGTGTTTAGGAAGAACTTTACATAAAACTGCTATTATCCATTTTTTGAGGCAATTTGCGGGCACAACACGAGGGAGTTTCGGGGGTTAACGTAAAAAGTTATTGGGGGAAAATTATTCCTTGAGCATTCCTGAAGAAGTGACTAAACTTTTATTTACAAAAAGTTAATAACAAGTTCTTATTTCCATTTTTTCAAAAGCTGCGTTTTTTCAATTAGTAACCCCATGTTAATTTCAAAGGTCTGGGGCCCGCATGAATGACTGATTTGAAAAAAAGATGGAATTTCTTTGTCCGGAAAAAGTGCAAATTGGAGGGGGGGGGGCGATCATCAAAAATAAAATTTCAACTGGTATACATTTGGACCACGCTGATGTATACAAAATTAATTTTCGCATTTGTTTCTATTTGCTTTAACTATTCAACTTCAATAGTTGTTTTAATTAGCATTAATAATTTCTGCGCAGACGCCAGGGAAGTTAAAGTTGACTGATCAGCATCTTATATTTAAAAATCAAAAGACCGGTAAGGTGGAGCAAATTCCTTCTGGTGATATGGAAATGGTCAGCTACTTAAAGTTCGTTAACACGTGGGGTCTTCGAATTTTCTTAAGAAACGGAACATTACACAGGTTTCGAGGCTTCAAAGATGGAGTACGTATCCATATTTTTCCTTAAGAATTTAATATCTCCCTTTAAAAAAATTAATCAAACAAAATACTTTCCTCGGATATTTTAGGATCAAGAAAAAATAGCAAAATTCTTCAAAAGCAATTATAGTAAAGACATGCTCGAGAAGCAACTCAGTTTAAAAGGGTGGAACTGGGGAACAGCTAGATTTGAAGGATCAGTTGTAAGTTTTGATGTCGACCAACACACTGCTTTTGAGATTCCTCTAAGCAACGTTTCTCAATGTACTACCGGAAAAAACGAAGTAACTCTCGAATTCCATCAGGTGTGTTCGGGTTTGAATTTATTTAATTATTTAATAAGTTAGTATTTACTTAATAACGAAGTTACCGTTTACTAATAATCGTAGAATGATGATGCCCCCGTTAATCTAATGGAAATGAGATTTCACATTCCAACCAGCGACAGCGTTGAGCAAGATCCGGTGGAATCATTCCACCAACGAGTTATGGACAAGGCATCTGTAATCAGCGTCAGTGGAGATGCCATAGCTATATTTAGAGAAATTCAATGTCTTACCCCGAGGCAAGAAAATTTAACTAGCTAATTTTAACCTTAATTTGTAAATCATTATTTTAACAATCATTCTTTTTTCAGGGGTCGCTACGACATCAAAATCTTCCAGTCGTTCTTCCAACTCCACGGAAAGACATTTGATTACAAAATACCGATGTCGACGGTTCTCCGTCTGTTCCTTCTTCCGCACAAGGACAACAGACAGATGTTCTTTGTGGTAAGTTTTCCACTGAATTCCTAAATTTCACTTAAATTTCAAACTAGATTTTAAAATAATAATATTTCAGGTCAGTTTGGATCCTCCAATCAAACAAGGACAAACCCGTTACCACTACCTGGTTTTGTTATTCAACCAGGATGAAGAAACATCGATCGAATTGCCTTTTTCTGAGTAAGAAATCAATAGGGTTTTTACTTATATTTATTCAAAGTACTACTGACCCTTGCAACTTTTACGACATTATTTCAGAGAGGAATTAAAAGAGAAATACGAGGACAAGCTGACAAAGGAACTATCGGGTCCAACCTACGAAATCCTTGGCAAAGTGATGAAGGTCATAATCAACAGAAAACTCACCGGTCCCGGAAACTTTATTGGGTAAATATTTCACTGTAAAATCGAATTCTCTAAGATTTTATTTCTAAACATAATAAAATTATTAATTAATTATTTACAGACATTCTGGTACTCCAGCAGTCGGATGTTCGTTCAAAGCTGCGGCTGGTTACTTGTATCCTCTCGAAAGAGGATTTATGTATGTGCACAAGCCGCCGATTCACATCCGGTTTGAAGAGATAGCTTCTGTCAACTTCGCTCGCGGCGGTGGATCCACAAGGTCCTTTGATTTTGAGATAGAACTAACGAGTGGAATCACACATACCTTTAGCAGTATTGAAAAGGGAGAGTATGGAAAGCTCTTCGACTTCATCACTGCTAAGAAACTCAGAGTGAAGAACAGAGGGAAAGGAGTACGTATCTCAAAAACATATTTAAATATCAATAATTGCTTTCTAAGCTTTTATCTTGATCGAGGATGTGACCACTCTATTTTTGGATGTATACCAGATTTTAAGATATCAATGATTTCACAAACATTTCTTAGATTTCACAAAGATTACGCAGGTTTCACAAAAATTTCAAATGACTTCGGAAGGATTTCAGAAGATTGCAAAAATTTCAAAAAGATTTTAAAAGATTGCAAAGATTTCATGAAAGCGAAAGCTTATACATCAGATTAAAAAACTCAATTCTTCGAATCTTGACCTACTTTTTTAAATTTTAATGTGATTTATTTATTTCAGGACAAAGTTAACTACGACAACGACTTTGGAGGCAGCGACGGAGAAGCTGAACCGGATGCATACTTGGCCAGAGTTAAGGCTGAAGCTCAGGAAAGAGACGAAGATAACCAAGATTCTGAGGATGAATCTACTGATGAAGACTTCAACCCTAACCAGGCTGAAAGTGATGTTGCAGAAGAATACGACAGTAATCCTGCCACAACTGACAGTGAGGAAGGATCCGATGCATCTGGTGATAGCGATGCTAAAGAAAAGAAGAAAAAGAAAGAGAAGAAGACTAAATCTGCGAAAACGATAGTGCGTTCTTTTTAATTTCCCCCTTTTTTCTTACAAAATCTTCAGAAGAATGGAGAAAGTTTATATTTTCTTTTTTTCTTTAGTCTGAGAAGCCAAGAAAGCCTCGTAAGCAAAAGAAGGAGAAGGATTCCAATAAACCAAAGAGGCCTGCCACTGCTTTCATGCTCTGGTTGAACAGTTCCAGGGAGAAGATTAAGAGCGACAATCCTGGCATAAGTGTAACTGAAATTGCGAAGAAGGGTGGCGAGATGTGGAAAGAAATGAAGGATAAATCGGTAGGGTTTAATTTTAAATCTGAAATTTGTATGTTTATGGTAGCTTAATTACTGTCTTTATCATTTTCTTCTAATGGACATGTTTGATTATTAACAGGAATGGGAGGAGAAGGCAAACAAGCTTAAAAAGGAATATGCTGAAGCGATGAAAGATTATGTGCCTCCAGAAGTAGATAAGTCTAAAGATAAGAAAGAGAAAGCAGAGAAGAAGGACAAAGGTGATAAGAAGAAGAAGAAAGAAACCAAGTTAGAGTCTCCCTCCAAAGCTGCGTCTGGTTCATTCAAGAGCAAGGAATACATTAGCGAAGATGAGAGTAGTAGCGATGAAGATTCTAAGAAGAAGGTATTAAACTCAGAAAATGTTGAATCCTTTTATTTAATATCTTGTTGCTTATTTGGGTAATATATTATTTCTCTTATTCCAGTCCAAGTCCGATAAATCTGAAAAGAGGCGGCATTCAGATGACAGTGAAGAAGAAAAGAAGCCTGCTAAGAAGGTACATTTATTTATATTAATAAAATAAATATCCTCATACTTGTATTAATTTACTGGAATAGATAGGCTCTACAAGAATGCTAATTGGTTCGTTATCTTTAAGGTGGAGAAGAAATCCAAGAAAGATGAATCAGAAGAAGAAGCTAGTGACGATGAACCGGTGGAAAGTACTCCACCAACGAGTGATGATGATTCGAAGGGTAGTGATTAAATTTCTTGTTCATACTTATTTAAATAATTGTATCATCCATTGTTTCCAGTTAAATTCCCAAACACACGTTACTTGTAACAAGTTGTAAGTCATTTTTATTTAAATTTAATTTTGTATTTGAACCGTTACTACATTGAAAATAAATATTTCTTTTTCGTATAATACTAGACGTGTTTTTAATTTCGCCCATCTACCCATTTTTGCGTTAAGATAAAAATACATGAAACTGTCATTCGTTCAGAAGCGAAAATGATCCGATACGTCTTGTTTGATTTTCTTCTTGTCCATTTTCATTTCCTTTTTTCCATCCCTATTTGAAATTTTGTGTACAGGATCACTGCCTATCAAACAATGCTATAATAAAATCGGCCGATTCAAACGTCTATAAATTTTGTGTAAAAAGTTTATGTCGTAACTTTTTCTTATTAGAATAACTGGTTTTTTGTTTAATAAAAGCTTCTTAAATTATTTCTAATTATCCTATTTGAAAACAGGAACAAACAACAATATCACAGCGCCATCTCTAGTGCGCATGTTGTTTTTTTTGGTTATGTTCGGCAAGAAGTGTCAACTCGAGAAGAGGTTATAAATGTGAATTTTTGACAAAGTTTCCGATAGTTCATCTAGTGTATTTCTTTCTGTAATTAGGAAAAAACAACATGGGTAAGAAGAATAAAGGTACATATCTCGGGCGAACTTTGATAAAAGATCGTTTCGGGCCCAGAAAAGTCAGAAGAGATGACAGCGATTCGATGGTGTGTAAATTTCAGTAAATTTTTCGTTTTCCGCTAACACGCTTGTTTCATGCTCTTTGATACATATTTCTTTAAAAAATAGTATTCTTAAATTTTTACTGTCACGCATGCTGATTGCAATTTTTAAAAAGAACTAATTAACTTTGTTTAAGTAATGCCTAGCTAAACAAGTAAATTAATAATTGAATAGTAAATAGAAGACTGCAAAAAGCAGAAAATAGTTTGAAATTTTCTGTCTGTAAACAATATGCATTTAGTGTTAATTTACCAATTTAAAAAATAATTTTATTTTTAAATCCCAATTCTGTATTATTTTAAAATTCTCTATGCTTACATTATTGGATACATTAAAATGAAAGTCAAATTATTGATTTAAAAAATAAATTTTCATTCTTTCTCAACAGCTACATACCGCAGACATCAATGACGGATACGACTGGGGTCGTCTGAATCTGCAGTCTGTAACCGAAGAAAGTTCTTTCCAAGAATTTCTCTCAACTGCCGAACTTGCTGGCACCGAATTCCACGCCGAGAAGTTGAATATCAAGTTCGTCAATCCAAAAAGCGGAATCGGTCTCCTCTCCAAGGAAGAACGAGAAAAGGTTTTAGAATCTCACGAGAAGAACAGAATCCTGCTGAAAATACCTAGAAGGCCAAAATGGAACGAATCGACCACAGCTCAAGAATTGCAGTCCAGGGAGAAAGAAGAATTCCTCGAATGGAGACGAGGTTTGGTTCATCTTCAAGAATCCGAGGATTTAATGCTCACGCCTTACGAAAAGAATCTAGAATTTTGGAGGCAACTTTGGCGTGTGATAGAAAGAAGTGATGTCGTCGTACAAATCGTCGATGCTCGTAATCCTCTTATATTTCGGTGCGATGACTTAGAGAAATACGTCAAGGAAGTCAATCCCGAAAAGATGAACATGATCCTAATCAATAAAGCGGATTTTCTTACCGATAAACAGAGACAGACTTGGGCTGATTATTTCTCGAATATCGGCATTCGTGTTGCTTTCTTTTCTGCCACATTAGCAGCAGAAAAAGAATCGATTGAAGAGGAGTCGGAGGAAGATGAGGAAAGTGATAACGAGAGCGAGAGTTCAGATGGAAGCGAAAATGAAAGTGGAAATGAAAGCTATAATGAATCAGAGTACACATCCGACTTTGCAGTCGAATCCGTTTACGAAAGTGCAGAATCATCACCAGAATTAAACGAAAGTCCAAACCCAACGCCCGAGTTAAACAAAAGTGCAGAATCATTACCGGAATTGAAGTCTTCAGAGGGAGAAGGTCCAAAAATAAATGAAAATTTCACAAACTCTTCAGAATTATTGAACCGAGACGAACTCATTTCACTCTTCAAAACGATTTACAGAGGAAAAACCTACACGAAGGGAGTCACAACGATCGGATTAGTTGGATACCCAAACGTTGGAAAAAGTTCTACCATAAACGCGCTTTTAATGAACAAAAAAGTCTCCGTTTCAGCGACTCCAGGCAAAACGAAGCACTTCCAGACACTTTTCTTGGATAAGGATTTACTGCTCTGCGATTGTCCTGGACTCGTGATGCCCAGTTTCGTTTGCACAAAAGCAGAGATGATTTTAAATGGAATTTTACCGATCGACCAGATGAGAGATCAAGTCCCACCTGTTACTTTATTAGGAACTTTAATTCCAAGACATGTTATTGAGGATACATATGGTGTCATGATTCCCTTGCCGATTGAGGGAGAAGATCCTGATCGTCCACCCACTGCTGAGGAAATTTTAAACTCTTACGGATGTAAGTTACCTTTAAATAGTTTTGAATTTGATTACAAATTTTAATTCCTATTTAACGTCCAATATTCAAATTCAACTACGACATTTTTGGAAATTAAAAAACCAAGAATTTAACAATAAAATTTGGACAACACACACTTAAATATCTCCATTCATATTTGTGTTGTACAAATTTGATCATTAGATTCTTCGTTTTTTTTTTAATTTAAAGAATTTTTTAGTGACATTAAAATTACAACTCTGATTTACATTTATTATGAATCTTTTCAGACAACCGAGGTTTTATGACAAATAACGGACAGCCCGATAATCCGCGTTCAGCGCGTTACGTTCTCAAAGACTACGTGAACGGAAAACTCTTATACTGTGTAGCCCCTCCAACTCTATCCCAGGAAGAATTTCATGAATTCCCCCCCAGGAAAAAAGCTTTTCCAGTTAATAAACAACTACCACAAGCGACCATAAAAGCCACAAGGGGACTTAAAACCACGACTGAAGATATAGACAAGGTTTCCTTCCAAACCCGAGCAACAGGTGTTCATGTGCGAGGAG
>JAUELO010000139.1:3880524-3890822 GCA_032357855.1 Amphibolips quercusostensackenii
AGTGCAGAAAATAGCATCTGCATACACATTACCGGACGGTGTTTCAATAAGGTAACTATTTTTAAAATGTATACCCTTTTATTATGAAATAACGACTATTCTGTCTTCCATTTTTACAATTTGTTACCCATGCTTACATTATGCGCACATACATGATTCGTAGATCGTGCAAACTACGTCCGTTGTTCCATTTAGTTATTCTATATACACAGCTTTCTCAAGGAATGCACCTCGCCAATAATTACGAAAATAATCTATGTTTCAGCGACCTGGGATCAGTCCAGAGTTTGGATAAGCCGTGGAAGAAAATGAATAAACATTCTAACAAGAAGAAACGCGAGAAATCGAGAAGATTGTACGCTCACCTTGATCAACATTAAGTTTATACATCTTTTATCTCTCAACCCTGAACACATCGGGATGCTAATAAATTTTCCTAATAAATTAAAGCCTTTTTTCAAGAAAATTTCTCTTGCTATCAAGTCTTCTGTTAGAGAATTTTTCTCCTTGAGTCTACGTAGAAGAGATAATTCTCTTGAAAAAGGCTTTCGTTTCAGCATCTGAAACTGGATATTTGTTCTGTTTACAACCAATAAAAAATACATACATATATATAAATATACATAAATTGATCGAAATACGTATATATATGTACATACTGTAATTATTAAAATGTTTTGTATATTACTACTGCTCGTTATCATTTCCGCCTGCGAAACCAACTGCATTCCTTTTTCACGATTTTTTTAATTACTTAAGTTATAAAGACAATATTAACCCTAAGTGTTATGCAAAGTCGCAGCGACACCGTACCACTTATCCTTGAGTGTAATGTAAACTTGTAAACTATCAGTCGTTTCTCGAACTCATCTCTTATAAATACTTCAAGGGCCATTCTCAAAATACGTGATATTTTAGGAACTATGAATACACCTCACATGATGTTTTTCGATTGCTTTTAACATTGAAAATGACACTGTGAAATAAACTCCCTTCCTCCCGAACGTATCACCTATTTTTTGAATAACCCCTTATCTTTAAAAAATTATATCAGCTCTATAAAAATAATTATTTGTTACCGTAATAAGGGTGTGGAGTTTCTATTTCTAATGAAGTTTTAAAAACTCATCAATCACTTATTGACTTGATTGTAGTTTTCTATTGACAATTTTTTGTAATACTGATGCAACTAGTATGAGACGAGTTTGAGAAATGAAAAAAAAATTCGAAAAAAGTCTAATTCAGTCATTACAATAGCGATCCATGATCGGTTAAATAGGAAGCACAGATCGAGCTTACAATACCGAGTTTTGAGTAACGTTCCTTTTTGGAACCGAGTAGTGTTTGCTCTAAAATTAAAAAGTAATTTTGCTTTTCAAAATCTTCAATAAAACAGCAAAGTGTGAAGTATCGTTCGCGCGAACTTCGATTCAAATTCGTGAAGAAGCTCATCTATGTCGTTGTCCAAATCGTCACTGCTTGCCAGCTAAAACAATTATTGCTCGATTAACTTAAGATAGTTTTAAAAACACCTGTAAAATAATTTGTTACCTTTACAATAATGTATTCTTAATTTTATTTTTTGAGAGAGAAAATTCACTATACAGTACCACAGTAACGAGTTCACAGATGAGAAAAGATCCCACGGTGGCTTCCTCGTGATTATCCTGAATGTCGATATTAATCAAATGGACAGGCTGATTGTCCTCAGGGCTCCTCGATTCCATACATTCGATAACTTGATCGTAAACTCTTTCTTCGCAGGTGATTAGAATATCAAATTTGTCCTTGGAAGCTTGAAACCTTTCCGGCCTTGGCTTTATCCGCCGATTTCTATCAAGCATATGCAGCAGACCATTTTGCGTATAACTGAATTAATTGTTAAGGATTTGTCTTTATTTGTAGATTCTTGTCTTAAAAATAATTACATTCTTAGATAGGAATGTCCTGTAATATGAGCTGAAACATTCTGAAGTGAAATCATCAGGTTGGTAATTTAAACTTAACTTTTAGAACATTTTCACGATATGTTCTGGATTTACCATTATAATGAATAATTTTATAATAATTTTTTTGGACTCAAATTGATTTAAATCATGAATTTAGTTAAAACATTTTCTTTGGCTTCAATGCTTGTGATGTTCAAATTGTTCATATAAATTAAATATTTATAACAACGAAAAAATCTGCAATTAAAAATGACGAACTGACAACACTATCAGTACAAAGTCAATTGTTAGTTAAAGTTATAGGCCGTGGTTACGTGCACCGAAATTTTGGTACAAACATCCGGATTGTTTCAGTACAAATAGCGGGACCTGAAAAAGCGACTATTTGTATCGAACTTTCGGGCCAAACAGCCGAATAATTTTCAATGGCGTTTCATTGAACGGATCGTTTAATTTTTTAAAATAAAAAACGTATGTGGTTAAAAATTGTTTTTTATTAAAACAAACAATTTTTTAATATTTACAAAATTCAAATCCCAATTTTGCTTTGTTACTATACAAACAAATGATTGAATTCAATATTTATTGGCAGTTCATAAAATCATTTCTCTGAAAGTACACTTCCGACAGAAATTGAGTGCACCCCTGTTTTTCGTACAGTATAAGTGCTGTAAAAATTAGTAATATTAATGTATCATTTTTTCTCCATAAAAGCTCGAAACATACTGAAATTCTGCGAAGTATTAACCAAACCAAAAGGCACGATTCCAATTCTAAAAGAAGTTATTGTTTATATAAATGATTAAAAATCACTAATTTTACAATGAGCCCACGAGCATAACAAATTGTATACTATTTCGAGTATTTTATTTATTTATAAATATTTCTATCATCTAATGCCGAGTTATATAATGTGAGGAATGACGTAAAAATGGTTTGAAACAGGTTGAAATTAGAATTTCGTTTAATGTTCCTCACATTATATCACAGCAATGGATAATAGAAAAATATTTAGTTAAGAATGATTTAAAATGGGATTTTATAAGCTTTTTTCATGTTTTTTAAAAATAATGTTCATGTCTGGATTAGTTATACTACTTTAAAGACATAACCTGCTTGCAAATAAAGATTATATAGTAATTTCTATTACTGTGAAATTATAATTGCTATGCTTCGCGTTCTTTTCTTTTAAAAGAAGGTAGGCAATAATTACAAATTTCCAATACACTTTATTTGTTTTTATGATCTAAAATTTGTTATGCTGTCTTTTTAGCTAACTTGCTCAACTTTTTTTATTGGTTTCCAAATTTGCACATTTTTGTTAATTAAAAGCATCTCCCCACGTGGACTTTTTCATAATTAATATATTTTTTCTTAACCTTAACTTATTTAGCATCTTGATATATTAGGCTATTTTGAAGAAAGATTGTACCATTGTATTACAATATTTATAGCACTTACACAATTGTGAAAAACAGCTGCGTGGACTCAATTCCCATTGGTATTTTATTGATTGGAAAGTAGTACAGACAGAATATTAATCTAATAATTAGTATTCTCTTGCTATAAGCTAGATATTCCAGCAGAAACTTCTTCTATACGTTAAAAATAAAAATAAGCTTATTATTGAATAGGACCAATAAATGAGAACCTTATTATTTTTGGCAGTGAAGATCCTCAAGTTTACAGAATTAGTTGAGTCTAGTGTAAAAGCTGTAATTTGGCAACACACAGATATAAAAAAAATTTGAAACCGATTAATGTCTTCTGCTTAGAAATTGGGTATGGAAATTCAAAAAGATTTGTTACTTAACAATATACAATTAAAAGTAAACAAAATATAATATAAACAATTTCTGAAACTTCTTCGGAATGAATCTTGGTAACCTTCTATTATTTTCGTTTTTTTTTTAACTCACAGTTTTCCCTTTATAAAGCAATTTTCTCACGTATTACAAATGGAAATTTTTTGTTGAAAAACCCAAAATAATGTAATGTTACTAGTATATTCATTATTAAGAAATTTAGGATGTCAGATTCGCCATAATTATTGGGCCCAAAAGAAATTTTTTATTAGAATTTTCGTACGAGAGGAAAGACCCGAACAGAATATATCAAAAATATTTGGTATTTCTTTGTGTTGCCAAAACACGACATTTTAAAACAGGCTAAAAAAATCTATAAATTGGAGCAATTTTACTTCATCGAACTATTTTTGCAACAGGATTTTGAAATCGAAAGAGTTCGAATTAGAAAGTAATGCCTTAAAATGACCGAATTCGAAGTTTTTAATTTTAAAAATGTTTCTGATGAGATTTTAGTTTAACACATGCCTTAATCAAATTTACCTCCTTTAAAACTGTATAGCAAATATCAGTTTTCTAATTAAGCAGCCACCTTTTTTCTCATAAAAAAATTCTTTACTTGTATGAAATACTTTTTGAATAAAAAAAAAAATAAGCTACTGAACCACCAGTGTTAGTAAATTAGATTTTTATTAATCAATTCGGTTTGTTGTATCTCAAAAGTCATTTAGTTTACATGAAAAAATTTATTAATAACACAATGTTATGAATTATCGATTACTCCATATCCTAATTATTCTTGAATTAACTTGAAGTTTATTTAAAAGCTACGCTTTATATTTCGTTATGAATAATACTAGAAATCAAATTATAATTTTTCAAAATTCAAATAAACGAAATATTTATGTTCTCAGTATGTTTCTTTAAAACCATTGTTTCTTCCATAATCCAAATTTGAAAAATCCCTCCCAATTTCAAAGTATTGAAATAGTAAGATTTTCTTATCATTCTGCATACAAACGGTTTATTTTAAAAAACTTATATCAAGTCATTTTACATAATTAATTCCAGTAGAAGTGTTGAAAATTTTTTAAACAGATTAATTCTTTTACAAATTAGTTATTCATATGCTCTTAACTTGGACTTGTTACTTGAATTTTTGCATGTGCGTAGAAAATAAAAATTTATTTAAAAATGCAACGCAATTTGATTATTAAAAACCTGCAAAATTATACTTACTGGTGGTATTAAATTCACCGCCTTCGTTACGTATCCCTAATCTTTTTCGCCTGACATGATTACCTCAAGATAAAAGCATACATATAAGCTTAGCAAACAAATTACTTTATTAACTAAAATATATCTTGTCATGACTCTAAAGTATTTTACCTTTAATTTAAAACAACTTGTTTCAATTGGCAGCAACTTGATTTCTAAAAAAACAAAAGAAAAAAAAATCACAAAAATTAGATACTTAGCTATACCCAAAAACATTAATTGTTATTAAAAGTCATTAATTGCATAATGCATACTTGGAACAAACTTTTTTCTGATTACCATTCTGAACTTCTACTTGCCAGTTTTTATACCTATTAAATGAAACAAACTATATAGTTGTATACATATTAATAGATTTATTTAAACACTCTAGGGAAAAAAGTAATAAAAAAATAAACAAAAAGAAATAAAGAATTTGGAACTTTTCAAAGACATTTCGTTGAAATAAAACAATGAAAAGCCCGAAGTTCAGCGAAGCTTGGTATTTCCTTGTCTGGGAATTGGCCAGAGATTAATGTTGGATAAGTAGTATATAGAAGGAAGATTGGGAGTTAGAGTTTGTTAATTATAAGTGAAGTAGGATACTATTGTTTGTCTTTCGTTAGTAAGTCATTGTAAATTTCTTCGTAAGATGTTCCAAAGTCGTAAACGTTTGGACGATCCGGAGCATTTCCTGGCAGTTTGACCTTATCTCCTGTTCCAAAAGACTGAACGTTGAATCCCTTTTTACTACACAAAGAACAAATGTTAGAAAATAGCCAATATAATTTTAATACCTAAAACCGTATGTGTAATATATTATACGGACATAACCTTCTTTTTAAAAACAGTAACGGATTGACTTAAATTACCTTAAAAAAGCATGAGCTTCCATGCTTCTGTTCATGTTACTTGAACAAATAACAGCAACGTTGATTGAGTTGGGCACAGGCATGATTTTTATTTGTCAAAAAAAGTGAATAAAAAAAATCGCGATTAGCCTGCAAACTGAGAAATTGAGTTGTGCTCAAAATGTTTCGCAGGCTCTACTAGGAGATAACGATGAACGAGATTTTATCAAACCTGAAACACGCAAATACGATTACAAAAGATAATAAATTAACCGTCACAACCGTCCTTTTCCTATTTCGATTCTTTCCCCGTTTTAAGACTGTTATAGACGCCAGACGACGCCTAGCCCTGCAAATGTGGAGGAAGAAGGAATCCGGTTTTGTCATCGATGACGGAGAACAACGAAGAGAAACGAAGAGCAGCGAAGAGCGACGAAGACAAACGAAAAGAAGTGTAACGGGGCGGGCATTTTAAATCTACTGCGCATCCATTCTACACAAATTTTCGGTGTGAATTTAATTTATTTTTTAACACTTTTATGCACATGTCTCAATTAAATAATAAATATCAGTAAGGCTGCCTTCTCACGGAGAAAAAATCGCAAAGTTAAAAATAATTTTTCTGAACAATTACAACTTCTGTTGACTCCGTTTCTGGCCACGAAATTTTGTTATTGACCAAGTTAATTTTGACAACAAAAAATATTGGAAAAAGTTAATAAATATTTTTGTGGTTTTAAGGCAAGAAACGAAGTCAATCGGAGTTGTAATTGGTTACAAAATATATTTTAAACTTTTAAATTTTGCTTCATGAAAAGGCACCCTAAATGTAAATATAGGTTAAAAACGCAAAATATCATAGGTAATTTTGCGTATGATGGTGCATAAGCAATTGCACTATATGCATTGAGACCATATCCATTTAATAATCCATACATTTGAATTCTAAAATTTCATAAAACGTTGGCCAAATGAAGAGTTGCATGAAACTTTGGTAGGGTTGCGAAGTTTCAAAAGTTTCAAATATTTGTTGAAGCGGGAAAATTTAAGACATTTAAAAAATATAAGTATTAAATTTACACATTAATTTCGTATTAATTTATATTAATATAAATTTGTCTTTTTGGATGAGATGTACTGTTGCTGATTTAAAATAAAATTATTTTTTTACTCGTTTTTTTATTGTTGAAAATTCCTTTTTTAAATGAAAATTTATTTATTCCAGTGGAATATTCATCATATAAGTTGAAAGTTTACCTCTTTGGCTGAAGCTGTAACTATGTTGTTCAAAATTCGTTTTTTTTTATTCAATTTTTCTGAATGAAAATTTATCATATAATAATTTGGAAATTTCTCTTATTTTTTGGTAAAAAATTAATATATTTATTTTAAAATTAACATATTTGTTAAACATCAATATTTTTGTGCAGAAAATTGGACTGTTTTCCTAGCTGAAAATTCCTGTACAGGAACCTCAGAGGATCCTGCGCATGTTCCTGTAAACGAACCTACACACGAACCTGTACAGATAATCTTGACGATCCCCGTGCAGGAACTTGGCGAAGGAAACTCTACATGATCCTTCAAAGGAACCTGTATGCAAGCTAACCTTTGAATGATCTTGTACAGGTTCCTTCAAATAGTGAAATGAGGTGTGGGTGTTACGAACATGATCTTGTTCAGGATCCTATACATGAACCTGCATAGGAACTAATCCGCGATGGTTCGTTAGTAACTTAGCTTTTAATTTACTTCGTAAAGGAATCTGTATCAGCTGGGTTGTATGAAATTCGTTTTTTTCTGCTTGAAAATTCAGCAATTTGGTTGCCATTTTTGTTATTCTTGACAGAAAAATCGTTTTTGGTTGAAAACTAAACTATTTTGTTTAATATTCGTCTGTTTGGTTTGAAAATTCATCTCTTCTGGTAGAAATTTCATCTTTACTGTTTAAAAATGAAACCGCTTCAACTGTTTTTGATTTAACATAAATATCTTTCCTTGAATAAATATCAACTCTTATATTTTTGGTGGAAAATCCGTCTATTGTGGTTGAAAATTAATCTAACTTAACCAAAATAAGGTGAAACTACTGTGTTTAAAATTAATTTTTTTGTTGAAAATTAGTTTTTTTTCTTTTAGTATACAACGAATCTTCATGCTTGAAAATTGATCCTTTGGGTTGAAAATTTAACTATTTGGCTGAAAATTCATCTATTTTGGTCAAACGTACATCTTCACTTGAAATATCAGAAATATAAAGCGTTTCATATTGAATTTAATATATTGTAAAACTTTCGATGTTTCAATGAAACATTTCATTAACTCACATCCCTAAGTTGAATGTTAGTTCTTATTTTTTTTAAACGATAAAATAATTAATGAAATCAATAATTGTTTGCTCAACCTGTTTTATATTTAATCAAGTAGAATTTTAAATTAAGAACTAATTTCCAAATACACTTATTGAGAAAATTCATTTATGTCCAAGTTATTTAAAAAGTTAAGTTTCACTCCATACAATCGGATTATTGATTGGCCCTCGGCGTGCAGACATCTTGCCAGATGACATCAAAACATTAAATACCCAATTGTTTATGGTTTATGGCTTATGCACCATCTTGGATCACCAATCACCATAACAGCTGTTTTCATTCAGTTTACAATCTGCACATGGTTTACTGTTTACACACAATATTTTTTTTACTTTACAGTTTGCAAATTTGGTTACACATGATATTTCTCTCGTCAGTGGTAGCAGCAGGTAGTATGTCAGACTGTCAGTCAGCCCTGTCAGTTTCTGTCAGTTTCATATATGGTTTCATGACTGGGTGCCTGTGTGAACAACGATAAACAAATCAAAAAGTTAGACGTACTAACAATTTTTCAGTCATGGTGGAAATAGACGAAGTAGCGAAACTAGAACATCTGTCTTTAGTTTCAAAAATATGTACAGAATTAGAAAATCACTTGGGCTTGAACGACAAAGATTTAGGTACGTACATCAAACATAACCTACTTTTTTATTCTCACAATGTACGAAATTGAACGTTATCGTATTTTATAACATTAAAGCGTTTCGACACGTTCCAATGTTTAATTTTTATGCACATAATTTTGTTATAATTACTGGTAAATAAATAAAAAACCAAAGAAACCCTGAGTAAAAGGATATAGAAATGAAAAATAACAATTTAATGTGACGTTAAATGCGTAAAACTTCCAACTCCCCCTTCCCCTTGCCAGGTTCGTACGTTTAGACTGGACCGCGTTATGAACATCCATAAACGTACGGACTGTCCGGATGTTTAGACTCTGCCTAAAAATTAGGTAAATAACAAATATTGCAAACGTGTTTTGTGTTATAAAGCATAATACACTAGCAATATTATGTGCGCGCTACAGCGCGCAGGAAAAATTACACTGCCTTCCTTTTGAATTTTTTTAACTTCCTTGAAGTCAACTAAATTTCTTTTTATCTGAATTCATCTATGTGGTCTGAAGTATCTAAATTCCTTGAATTCGTGGAATTCCTTAAATTCTCAGAACTTCTTGAATTCCAAGGACTTCAAAATAATAAAAAGAATTTAGAAGAATTAAAGGAATTCAAGAAATTGTATGAATTCAGAATATTTGAAGGAATTCAAGGAATTTTGAGAATTCAAAGAATTCAGGGAATTCAGAATATTAAAGTATTTCAAGGAATTCAGATAATTATGAATATTCAAGAAATTTAAAATATTTAAGGATTACAGGGAATTCGGAGAATTTGAGAACATTTAGGAAATTCGAGAAATTTAGAGAATTCAGAATATTTCAGGAATTCAGGGGATTTAGAGAGTTCAAGGAATTTCAGGACTTCAGAATATTTAAGGAATTCTGGGAATTTATAAAATTCAAGGAATTCAATATTCACGGATTTCAGGGAATTTAGATAAATCAAAGATCTTAGAAAAACGAAGGAATTCAGAGATTTTCACGAATTCAGAGAATATAAGGAATTTAGAATATTAAAGGAATTCAGGATATTCAGAGAATTCAGGGAATTTAGAGAAATCAGGGAATTCAGAGAATTAAAGCAATTCCGAGTACTCAAGGATTTCAGGGAATGTGAAGAATTCCAAGGTTTCAGAAAATTTAAGGAAGCCAGAAAATTTAAGAAATTCTGAGAATTTAAGGAATTCTGAAGATTTAAGGAATTCTGAAGATTTAAGGAGCCCGGACAATTTAAGAAATTCAGAGATTTTCACTCATTCTGAGAATGTAAGGAATTAAAAATATTCCAGGAATTCTGAAGTAAAGGAATGCACAGATTTTAGAGCCTTTAACGAACTCAATGAACTTCAGGAATTCAGAATATTCGAAGATTTCAAGGAATTTAGAGAAATCAAGGACTTTATAGAATTCAAAGTATTCAGGGATTTTCAGGAAATCAGGGA
>JAUELO010000139.1:4162517-4176291 GCA_032357855.1 Amphibolips quercusostensackenii
TCGGCCAATGTTTTCGGAACGAGTAGTAGGGGAGGACTTAAGGCCCGAGCCTATCAGAAAAGATGGTGCCCTGGTCAAATAGTCGAGAAAATTGATATAACTCTTAAGAAATTATCAAGAAAATCCATTTCGTAAGATATTTTTAAATTTCAAAATCCTTCCGGAAGGGTTAAAAATATGTTAATGTTATTATTGCTACACAGCTATAAATTTACTTGCTCTGGACTACTTTTTCTGGTAACTTAGATCTCATAAAAAAATTTTGGTCATTATCTACGATGCGGAGACAGAAGACATCTATCTCGTTAATGAAACTTTAGGTGAGTGTATTCACAGCAATAACCAAAGTGAATTTTTGTTGAGAATAATTTTCAAGCGGGCAATGTTGCATTTTTTCGCATTAAAATAAAAAAAGATATAATAAAGTTGACATAGTAATCATATACCCAATTTGGTAGGTAAATATAGCGACGTGAAGGTGATTTCTGTTGCAGGTAAATCTTACTGCAAAATCGGGGTGTTGATTAAAGTTCGTTTTTTTCTATGTTTGACTCTCAAAAGAAAGTTTTCATCCCTTTTAGAATTACGAATGAAGAACTTTATTTCTTTCGACATGCTTTAATACCCGAAGCCTTGCGTACCCTTCTCTTAAAAAATGAAAGTTAAAAGAAAAAATGTCAAGATTGAGACAATGCAAGATCGTTTCAGCACCTAATTGAAAAGTTGGAAGGCACGCTCGATTTGTTCTCGCACAAACGAGGTGAAAATTAGGAATGTCTAAGTCGATAATCAGTCGATTCGTGCATACGATTTCGCCTGATCGAAACCCTGTCCATAATTACACGAGTGAGTGAATTTATACAAGATGGCGATGTGGTGTGGTGCGGTGGTGCGGGCCCTCCATTAAAATAAAGAGAGAAAATAAAGTACCTTGCGCAGGTCGGAGCCGATATTCATCAAAGTCAGTGATTCAATTAACAAACTATAGGATGATTTCCAAAGGGATAGTAGCTATACGTTACCTGGTAATCAGCCCGAGGTTGTGCGCCACGATGCGAAATTCCAAGTGAATCTGGAATGCGAAGTGTGAACACCGGGGAGCGAATCTCGTTAACATCCTTACTAATTTATTTGGAATTAATTAAGCCCCTTCGTGACACTGACCACGTGGCCGAAAATATCAGCCGTGGGTGTGTCTAATGTCCATACACTACACGTGCGTTTTAAGCGCCACCGAAGAACTCGCCAGCTCATGAATACCTGTTATGCATATGCCTATATCTGCAAGAAATTCAATACAAGTTTTTAAAAACCACTTTATATACTGTTTACAAATCAGTCCCTTAAGCTTTTCATTTTTTTTTTTTTTGTAATGGGGTAAAATGATGTATTTCATCCTCCAGAAAATTTATATAATTAAATTTTGATTGAATCCAATTTTGGAAGTGTTTGGTTTTTGTAGAATTCAGAATTTCAGAGTCTTCGACTTTGAACATTTGAATTAGAATGAAACTGATTCGAGACCATATGAATTCAAAAAACAACGAAGTAAGCCTTAAATTTTGGCAGAAAATCAAGCGAAAAGATTTCAAATTTCGAAGGAAGAAATTTTTATGAACTTAAAAACTTAAGGTTTATTACAAGGCAGTGTGCGTGTGTACTTAAAAATCAGGCTATTTTTAAATATCAAGTTTTAAATTTTCCGGCATAATAACAAACAATATTTTTATAAACAAGTGTGGTCTAGACTAGATGGTAATGTGCTTAGATTTTTCCAATACAGTAAACAAAAAACCACTCACCAGGTTGTCATGGCTTCGATTCCCAATATGGGAAGCACAATCAAAGTTTTGTGAAAACTTTAACTTTTCGTTCATGGATATTTTGTCTATAATTTTTTAAGGTCAAAATCTAACAAACTAATTCATATACGCATGTTTTTTAAGTTTAAGTGTAGAAAATATATTTTTAAGTGATTTTCTGTTTTTGGAACAAAGTACATTTTTTAAAGGGTGTCGATTCAATATTTTTCAAGTTGGAACATCCAAATTCTACATACTATTGTAAAGTCTTAAAAAGTTAAAATAATGTAATAAAATTAAAATATCATAAGGACCTAAGGTAAAAATCATCAAGCTTAAACAAACAAAAATCGCAGCACTAAAGAAATAAAGTAAAGCTGTAAAAGGCCTATTTATAAACGATAAGATATTTATAAATAAGTTTTATGTTTACAAAAATAATTCACTGTATATGTTTTCTACACTCTTATTTGAGTTGCGGAAGCCATTTAATTTCAAATTCTCATTAATTAGAAAATTTATTTGATACTATTGAAAATATTAATCTTCTAAATTCTGATTTTAGCTGAACTCGGAGATTACGATCCCAGGAGGCACTCCATCGGTTACGTGACCGAATTTCGATTCCTGGCGAATCAGACATCCGAGCTTGAATCAAGAATAGTGGAACTACATAAAACTTTACTGTAAGTCTCAAATTAGAACTCCATTAGTTTCTCTCATTAAAACATTGAAATTGGAACAGAAGTATCTTCATTACGTTCATCATTGAAATGTGGTCCCCTTGATAGATCTGTAGAAAAACTTATACAGTATTTTAATCTTTAATTACAAAATTTGATTTTAATTCCACTTTTTTTTTATTGATAATTTTTTAGAGGACAGTTACCATCGGCGGCAGAGCTTAATTACTTGGATAAAGTAAAATGGCTTGAAATGTACGGTGTCGACTTACATCCAGTTTTGGTACGTGCCAAACTCGTTATAAGAACTTCAACTCCTATCACATCACGCGTCAAACCTGAATGAGTTAAAAATTCCGATTTCTTTTCAGGGTGAGGACAACGTCGAGTACTTTTTGGGACTGACTCCGAGTGGTATAATATTATTACGCAACAAAACCAAAGTGGGAAATTACTACTGGCCCCGAATCAACAAAATCTATTATAAGGTTCGATCTTGTTCATTGAAGAAAACCCCTGCGAAATATTACGGGTGTATTCACTATGGGTGTAATTATTTGTGTTTATTTCATGAGCAATTTTCTTCCTCATAGGTATCAAATAAATTTGCTTCCTTATAAAGGGAGGTTTTTTCTAACAAAAGAAAAAAATTGATACTTTTAATATTTTTCTATGTTTCTGTCTTACCGAAAATCTTATTTTCACAAAATCAGAGAGCCCATCAAAATGATAATCGATGTGTTCTGATACAATGGACAACTTTTTAACTTACGAGAGTGTTATATTCAAAACTGAAACAAAAGTTTTCTTTATATAAACAATTTAACTTTTTTTTTTAACTTTCAAAGTCGCTATTGATTAATCAAGATTGGTCATTGAAAGTTCGTCAGTAGATCAATCCACGCCTCTCGAAGACGCGAACAATTACATCAAATACAATACTGTTACATTCCCTATATGAAAACAAATCCTTTTATAAGCAATGTGAATAATTTTGTTAAAAGAAATAAAAACCATATTGGTAGGTTATGGTAGGTCATGACAGGTTCTTTAACGAGGCAATCGATGCGACTCGAAGACGCGAACAAATATATCATATATATTACTGCCCAGTGGGTACCGGAACATCCGAAAGACGTCCTTAGAATGTACCTCTATGTCATGTGACTTGACATCTTTAAGACATCCTCTTGATCTTTTCATGTCTTTAAAAGATCCTCAGGACGTCCTTAAGACGTCCGACAAAAGACGTCTATAGGACAAGCTTAGGACTTGTGCGCCCAGTGGGTGTTGTATCCCAATATTAAAAAAGTTTCTTTTGTATTAGCAATATAAACAATATACTTTTAAAGTTTATAAATCGGTATTGCTAGATAATTAGAGACCATAGAAGGTTCGGCAATAGGTTAAACAACGTATTTCGAATACGCGAACAAACATGTCAGATACAGTACTGTAGTATTCCTAATATGAACAAAGTTTTTCTTATATAAACAGAATACGCAAATTTTTTTGAAACGTCTTAAATTGCTTCTAGCGGGTAATAAAAGATTCAATAATAGGTTAATCAATGCGTCTTGAAGACGTGAACAAATACACAAGATATGGTATTGTTGTATTTTGAATATCAAAAAAGTTTTTCTCATATAAATAAGGTAACATTTTTTTTTAATTTATAAATTAAAAAATAAACACTTCTAAATGGCCGTTCTAACTCAAAATCCTATCTGACCTGGATATCAATCGGAGTAACAATTCGTCAAAATTTCATGATCATAGGCTCTTTTAATTTTCGAAATATTGTGAACGAAAAAAGTTACATACACGCATGGACGATTTAAAAAAAATTGTATTTGACCTGGGGTCGAATTATATCGAAATATGTAAAAAAAATAGAATTGAAAATTTAGGTCATTACAAACTTCGATCTATATGTGAGGAAACAATACGATTATTGAGTCATTATGTATAATAATCAAATCAACTTTAAAACTACGTATGTGTTGGCAATATCACGAAATATAGTAAGAAATTTTTCAGGTCTGTCAAATTTGTGCAATATATGTATTGTTCGATATGCCTGAATTCCGAAAAATGTTCGCACTGGAAATCAAGATTTTTTTAATTTCTCTGTTTAAGAGTGGAAAAAGGAAATAATCCTTATTCAGTCAGAGTCAAACCATGTCAACTGTGTTAGAAAATGTTTCGTGAAAATTCAAAAGATGAAAATTATTAGACCTATACGAAGTATTTAGTCATACAAAAAAAACCATTTGAAAGATTTTTGGTAATTCTAATTTTTGTTAATTTTTCAGTTGAATAAACATTTGAACATTATTTTATTAAAAAATGAACAAATTCAATTCTCACTGAGATAATTGAGTAAAATTTTAATGTATGGTGTATAAATGTCCTATGCTTTGAATGAACCAAACAAATCAAAAAAATGTTGCAAAAAAACTTTTTTTTAATATCAATTTTATAAACAATTGAAAATTGTTTTGCGTTCTCCATACGCCCTTAAAATAATATTAAACACACGTGTGCAGATAACCCTAAGCTTCAAGTCTATGCAAAAAAAATGTTGTATTTGAGCCTATAAATATGGGAAAATGAATTTTGTTTTCCGCCTTGCATCGGCTGGTGTGAGAGTCAAACGCAGCGCTCGGATTGAACGCATTGTTGTTACGTGCCCTCTCGCACCGGCCGATGTACGGTGGAAAGAAAAATTCTTTTTCCCATTTTTATAGGCTCAATACAACCATTTTTTTGGATAGACTTGAAGCTTAGGGTTATCTGCACATGTGTGTTTAATATTATTTTAGTAGTGTATGGAGAACGCAAAAAAATTTGAATTGTTCATAAAATTGATATAAAATATGAGTTTTTTTCAAATTTTTTTTTTATTTCTTTGGTTCATTCAAAACTTAGGACATTTATACACCATTCATTAAAATTTTACTTAATTATCACAGTGAGAATTGAATTTATGCATTTTTAAAGAAAATAATGTTTAAATGTTCATTCAACTGGAAAACTAACAAAAATAAAGAATTACCGAAAATTGTTCAAATGGTTTTTTTGTATGACTGAATACTTCGTATAGGTCTAATAATTTTAATCTTTTGAATTTTTACGAAAAATTTTCTGACACAGTTGACATGGTTTGTCTCTCATCATTCTCATAATTTTAAAATTAATTTTTTCGAGTGAAAGCTAAAATAATTTTTACATGATTAGACACTGTTTAAAAAAAAACATTACTATCTAAATAAATTGCAATTGAAAGCCAAAAAATAGACAAGAAAATGAAGTCATTTAAATTGAACAATTTCCAATTTTAAAGCTTTTAGATTGTACAATGAGAAAACGGATGATTAAAAAAACATAAGTTTTCATCTTAAATGCTGAGAATGGTAAAATGTAAAATCAGAAGCTTTCTACATCGTGCAATTTGAATTTTGAAATTGAAAAGTACTAGGTTTTAGGTCTCCTAATATTTAAATATTCAATTGCAAACATTAAAATTTTAAAAATCCACAAATTCAAAATTCTAAACGTTAAATATTTAATAATTATAAATTGAAAACAATAAAAACTGATTAACTTACACAATATAGAGTTCCAATTCAAGGATTCTAAACATCGTTTTATACTGAATAATTAAAAAATGAGATTCGCCAAATTTAATACTTCAAAATTAATAAGAGAAAGGTAGCGTTTCCAAAGGTCATACATGATACATCAGTGCTGAACTTGAGCGTGAAAAATTTTATTTGAAAAAGTCATGTAGTTCTAATATACTGCATAAAGTGCGGTGATTTAAAATTAATTTGCAATTGAATTGAAAAATTTGTATTGACAATTCTGTCCGCTTGGGCTAATATTAAGTCTGATATTATTGTGAGGTTTTTTCTGCCTTATTTTTTATATTTTTATTTGAATTTTCCAATTCAGGTAAAAACAAATTGAAACAATTGAGTATATTAGCTTTCTAAGTTTTTAAATTCATTTATCATTTATAGAGCTTTAACGGATTTCAATTTAGTATAAAAAAAACAATTGGGAACCTTTCAGAGCCGAGCTTTTAGATACTTTCAAAAAGCAAAATATTAAAGTGATTCGGCTTTCGATTTATATGGACCTTTAATCTTAATTCAAGGAGGCTTTAAAGGTGATTTTTCTTTTCAGTATCGCTTACTTTGATCAATCGGAATATTTTTGGTATCGAAGTTCTTGGAACTTTATTTCCTGTATAGAACTTCTAGATCAGCTGGAAGTTTTGCTTCCCAATGGTTTGCATTTTGAAACTTTGAACTCTTACAGCAATCGATATGTTAGATCGTTGCATGTATCTTTGAAAATGATGACGTATTCCTTTACTTAGCACGAATTACAAGACGAGGGCTATCCAATTTGAATCCATTTTAAATTTTAATAAATTTAAAAAATGTTATCCTTTGATTCCTTTTAAAATTAAATCTGAAAGGTTCAATTTTTCAATAATTTTTCAATAATTTTTCAGTCGCAAAGGTTTCCAATTTTAAACATTTCTATTTTCAAAGTATCTAATTTTTAAAGTCTCATATTTAAAACTTTTCTTTAAAAAAAAATAACTTCAGGTTCCTTTCTAATATTGAGACTTCTAAATTTTGATTTAATGCTAAATAATCAGAAAATTAGATAAATTATATAATTATATATTATATTATAATATGAATACAAAAAGATTTTTTTGTCCGGCCCTCCCCCCTGAAAACGCTCATTTACGCTTAGCCAGCGTAAAGTTGCCAATTTCAGTCCGATGACGGTTAGCGGGCGTAAAAACAATACGGGCGTAAAATAAAATTTTACTGCCGTGGTACATACGATACTTTATCTGAAATAGGCCCTTTTCCCTTTCTCACTTTCCTTTTCCCCGTTCACCTTGCCTTCTTTCCTTTTGCCTTTTTTCCCCTTTCCTTTCCCCCTTGCCTTTTCCATTTTCCCCTTTCCGCTTCTCTGGTCCCCTTTCCTTTTTTCCCTTACCTGTTACTTTTTCCCCTTTTCTTTTCCCTTTCCTTATCCCTTTTCTTTTCACTTTCCTTATCCCTTTTCCCCTTTCACTGTCGCCTTTTATTCTTCCCTTTTCCCCTTTTCTATCCCCCCTTCCAATTTTCCCCTTTCCTCTGCTCTTTCTCCTCTTCCTCTGCCCCCTTTTTCCCTTTCTATTTCTCTTGTCCCCTTTCCTTTTCCTCTTTTTCTTGTTCTCCTTTCTTTTTTCTTTCATTTTTCTTTTTCCCCTTTCCTTTTCCCTTTACTTTTCCCTTTCTCCTTTTCGTTTTCCCTATTCCTTTTTTCCGTTCCTTCTTTTCTTTTTTCCCTATTCCCCTTTCCTTTTTCCCTTTCGTTTTTTTTCCTTACCTGTTCCCCTTTCCACTTTCATTGTCCCCTTTCATTTTTCCCTTTCCCTTTTTCCCTTTTCCTTATCCCTTTTTCCCTTTCGCTGTCCCCTTACCTTCTTCCCCTTACTTTTTCACCTTTCCCTTCCCCTTTCGCTTTTCCCCCTTCCTCCCTTTTCCTTTCCGTTTTCCCCTTCTTTTTTCCCTTCCTTTTTATTTTCCCCTATTCCTTTTTCCTGTTCCCCTTCCCTTTTTCTTTTCTTCTCACTTTCTCCCTTCCCTTTTCCTTTTTTCCCTTATTCCTTACCCCTTTCGCTTTTTCCCTTTTCTTTCCCCCTTCCCCCTTTCCGTTTCCTCTTTTCCTTGTTTCCCTTTCTTTTTTTTCCTTCCTTTTTATTTTTCCCCTTTTCTTTTCTCTGTTCACCTTCCCTTTTTCTCTTTTTTTCACTTTCTCCCTTCCCTTTTCCCTTTTCTTTTCACTTTCTCCCTTCCCTTTTGCCCTTTCCCTGTTCCTTTTCCCCTTTCTCCTTTCCTTTTTCCCTTTGCCCTTTCGTTTTTCCCCTTTTTTCCAATTTAAATGCAGTTAATCCCGAGTGAGAAAAAATACCGAAAAAATAATTCTCGACAATTCAAATTCTCGAAAAATTCAAAGACATTAAATTTTAAATTAATGCAAATAAAAATAAACATTGCACATTTTTGACGAATCCAATCTCGACGTCGCATTTTCAGAGGGAGCCGGACAAAAAGGATCGTGTCCATCAAGGTCTAAACTTTAAAGGATACTTTACCTCCTCTACGCCCTTGATGCACAATATACTGTTTATTCAAACGATTTCAATGTGGTTACTTCTGAAATTAAAGAATTTCTGTATCAATATTTCCTCGATCGAAATATCTTTCACTTTCCAAAATGCTTCTAGAATATAACAAAAATTGAGGTAAAAGAGTGATGTTACCAAGTATCTCGAAAACATTGTTGTCAAAAACCTGATTGGCTTTAGAATGATTTAAAATTGCTCCATTTATTACATTTTGAATATTAAAATTTTTTAATGAAATCTGCTGCTAACTTTCAATTTGTTTACAAGTACTGCTCATTTAATTTGTAATTGTTACGGTGGCGAAATGTTTCATGTTTCTTGCAAATACAGATTTTTAATTATGTATTTTGATAAGAGAAAAATAACCTTATTTCCTTCAATAAAAAATTTATTCATTACTGTTGCTTTTCAATCGCGGGATTGATCATTCGAATTTTGAGTGCACACCCAGATATTAAGATTTCAACTATTTCTAAAGATTTCAAAAAGTTTTAAAAGATTTCAAAAGATATCTTTGTATTTTGAGAAGTTTTAAAAACATTTATAATTATTTCAAGTCATGAACTTTCAGAAGATTTCAAGGTATTTTAAGAAATTCTGAAAGGTTTCAAAAGATTTCATGAGTAGTCCTCATTTAATACTAAGGTATAAGTATTTCAAGAAAAATTTTTTTTTTTTATATGGTTGGTGGTCATATTTTAAGTATTAGAGCTTATACATAAGCAGGGTGCTTAATTGATTAAAAATACGTTTTCAGTGCAATACAACGTATTACTTAAAATTTAAAAATATTCAAAAATCGCGAGTGTTTTTTTGGTAGTTGAGGTAAAATTGTGACCAAAAATGATAAAAAGTATAAATTTCAGGGCAAGTACTTCATGCTACGAGTGAGTGAAAAGAACTCCGAGGAAAGGACTCATGGTTTCGAGACACCGTCAAAAGGAGCCTGCAGACACCTGTGGAAATGTTGCCAGGAACACCAAGCATTTTTCCGATTGATGGCTACAGGACCTCCTCCATTGAGTCCGTATTCTCGCTTCCGATCCTACAGTCCACCTTCAGGTTCGGGTTCGGAAAAGCAACTCTCAATTAGAAGGAATCCACCTCCTTTCCAAAGGGCACCTAGTAGAAGAGCCCAACGTCGAGTGGTGGAAGGTCAAGAAATGGTTGGTCCCTTCATTGAGGCACCACCAATTATTTCGAATCCTGGGATCATAAGCAATAATAAAATATGTAGTAATATTCACAATGTTCACAATATTCACAATGTTCATAGTGTTCACAATGTTCACAACTCTCATACTCCGAGACATGTTAGCTCGAGTCCTAGAAGCACGAGGAGTGCCCCCTGGACACAACATCAACCTCGTGGTCTCTACACGTCGTCTAGTCCTCGATCTGTCCGTTCTGCAGGAACGGCTCCAGCTGTAAGTTTTTTCAATTTAATTATTATTACGATAATTTTTATTGCATATAAATAGGGTGTCGACCTGACACCCTGACCTGATGTATAAAGGGAACTTCCACTAAGGATGTACTAAAGTTATCTCAAGTTTCAAAATGGCCATTGTTAAAAATTATTGATAAAATAATAATATTGCCATTGTTAATTGCAACTAATTTTGAAAGAGGACTGAAGGTGAAATTTATAAAAAAATATTTCACGTGAAAACTTTTAATTTAATATTAGTTATTTAGAGTTTCATGTTTTTTTTTCTTTGTATAAAAGTTGCAATTCTTATTTAATCCTAATGTCGTAGGGTATATTTTATTTCTTGCAATATTCTATACAAATATCTTTGTTATGTTTAAATTTAAACAATTATATTTAGGAATTATGCCATTGTTGAAATCATAAATAATATATTTCTTAAATAAAATCTTTTTAATAAAGATGTACCAAAGAGATTTGTAGATAATCTTTGAGAAACTAAAATGAGCCCTACAACGTTAGGATTAAATAAGAATTGCAATTTTTACCTAAAGAGAAAGCAAAAACATAAGACCGTATATAACTATTGCTAAATAAACAATTTCAACTTGAAATATTTTTTTTCTAAAGTTCGCCTTTAGTTCTGTACCAAAATTAGTTACATTAACAATGAGAATATTTTCTTCGATTTTATCAATCATTCTCAACAATGCTCTATCTTGAACTTGAGATAACTTTAGCGCATTCTTAATTACGTAAGGATGATTTTTGAAATTTTAGACCCCCCCCCTATTTTAAGGATTCGTAAGACTTTTGTGACCCCTCTCTCCCTTCTTAAGTAAGATTTGATACTTTTTACTTAAAATATCAAAAATAGATCAATTATTTTCACTTTGAACGAGATTTAAAAAAATTTGAAGGGATTCGAAAAGATTTGAAAAATGATCAGTAATTTGAAAGGATTTTAACAGATTTAAAGAATTTTAAGGGTATTCAAAAGAACTGCAGAGTATTTAAAATAATAAAAAAAATTTATAGAATTCGACGAGATTTCTATAACTTTTTAGGGATCTCATGAGAGTTCAAAGAACTTCAAGTGATTGTAAAACTTCTGAGGTATTTTAAGCAATTCCAAAGGACTGCCAGAGGTTGAACGGATTTCAAATGGTTTAAAAATATTTCAAGAGTTTAAAGAAATTACCTAGTACACTTTCAGAGAGAATCTTCATTTTTCAAAAAAATTTTATCAGATTTTAAGAAACTTCAAGGACTATTAGGGATTTTAAGGAATTAAGGACAATTTCCGCGGATTACAAAGGATTTTAAGGGATTTTAAGAAATTTCGAAATATTTCAAAAGAATTCACGGAATTTCAAAGGATGTTAAGGAATTTAAAGACATACCGATGTATTTTCCTGAATTTTAAAGGGTCTCAGGGGAATTTGATTAGATTTTGAAGATTTGAAGAGATTTGAAGGGATTTGAAGGGATCTTAAAAGATTTGCAAGGATTTCAAAGAATTTCAAGGGGGATTTGATTCCGTTGACGCAATGGAAAAAATACTTATAATAAGAGCTTCTAATTTCCAGAAAAAAAATAAAAATTTAAAAGCCCCTAACTTCGTTGGGAGTTTTATTTTAAAAAATTTATTAAAGCTTTTTTAGAACCTTCCTACTTCGAAATGAATTTAACTTTGGTACTCATACGAATCCAACAATTACAACTTTAAACTGAAGTGCGAGTTTGAAAGATTTTAAATTCTTTGAATTTAATTAAAAAATAATTTTTTGATTTAATCTGTTGAATATACAAAAAATCGAAAACTGAAATTTGGAATTAGTTAGTAATAAAAATGGTAAAGTCTTTAAATTTATGAAAATAAATTGAATCAATTGATTTGAGCAATCTTAAAATTTTGGAGTCGAGACAGCCATTAAGTCTAGAATAAAAATGGGAAATCCTTTGAATTTGTCAGAAAAGAACATTTTAAATCTTTCCACTTACAAATGTTTGGAATTTAAGAAAATTCCAAATTTCAAAATCTTATTTTAAGAAATTTTAAGTAAAAAATCTTTGACTGAAAAAAATTTAACAAAAAAGAAAGATCTCCAGATTTTAAATATATACATCCAACTTTCTAGAATTGAAATTATAAATTTGTTTGAATCTGAATCGAATAACAGTTTTTTTTTTAAGGTTTTTTAATTTATATTGCTGAAAACCGGCTTCCACTTTTTTAAGAATTCAATTTTAAAAGCTGTCTAATGTTCAACAATCCCGAAATTTAAATGTCATATTCAAAAGTAATGAAAAGAAAAATTTGTAAGCCTTCGCGTTCGGAAGAAGTCAAATATCTCGACCCGATTCCAGTTAGTAAACATTCGATGTTGGAATAGGTTCAAAGTCAATACCGTTCTAATTCTACTGGAATACAAGTTGAGAAATTTTTTAATTTGAAAGAAAAATCAGAAGGACTTAAAATCAGAAACCTTCAAACATGTTGGAAACGGAAGGAATTGAAATTGAAAAACCTCTGAAATTAAACAAGATTAATTTTTCTTAAAGCTTTTGAATTAGGAAGAATTCCAAATTGAATGTACAAAATTACGAAGAAAGTTTTCCTTTTTACAGCTCTTGAGCAGACTCCAGCGAAGGAGCAGCTCAGTAGAGAGCCAAAGCTCAGGGGATAGTCATAGTCGTGGCGGTCACAGAAGAAGAAGTCATAGTCATAGTCATCGCAGACACAGTCGGCATTCCGATTGTGAATCTGAAATATCGCGGGGGTCTGAACCCAGATCTGGTCACCGCAAGCATCGCCGGAAGCACAGAAGCTCTAGAAATTCTAGGTACTTATTCCTTAAATTTATAAAAGCCAAATAGAATTTAAATACGTCAAAGAATTTCCATTCATCACCAATTCTTTTTAGACACGAATTAATAGACTCCGAGCCCCAATGGAGAGAAGCTCAAAGGCGGAAAGGCGAAGGAGTTCAGCGAGCAGTCGTAAGTTTAAATAACAAAATAAATGTACTAAAATTCTTCACAATAATTGCAACTAAACTAACGCTAAAAATTCTGCAGGTAAGTCACACCGAACCAAGAAGAAGACACAGAAGCAAACACAGAAGTCCTTCTCAAAAACAATCTCTTCCCGACGAGCTCAGAAAGTAAGTTTCCCTTCCCAAAAACCTAACTCAGTTAAATATTATAATAAATCTCTATAAAATACTGTAATTAACCGTTTTGTAGATATTATATAAGAAATAAAATGAATTATTGCTTTTAAAAAATAACTATTCGAGAAAGCAATAAATCATTTTCCTTTGGAATAATTTCAAAACGATACGCACTCTGCTGTACAAATCAAATATGAAAAGTAGTTTTAGAGGAGAAAAGCACAATCAATGTTTAGCACAACTAAAATATTGTTAGAGAGCACTTAACTTATTGTTTGGAGCTAGCCCTAATCCACAGCTAAATTTTGTTCAGAATGCTTAAAGTGAGAATTTCTAATTAGGGTCCGTTCAAAAACGACGTTACGCTGACATAAGGGGGGTCAGGAACGATTTGATTTGTGACATGGGGGAAGGGGTTCACGCAGAATGTAACGCCTACCTGAAAAAAAATATGAATGTGAATTAAAAATATTTTG